>JAKGSA010000837.1:0-88985 GCA_033558755.1 Philaethria dido | reverse complement strand
GTGAGCATTTCATTCCCAAGGTGTGTTATCATTTATAAAATCACTAATTAGGTAATAACCTTTAACACACAAACATCTTTTTACAATTTTTTTAAATTGTAAAATGGAAAGTTCTCGGACGTTTTCTGGGATTCTATTGTAAAAGTATACACATTGTCCCAAAAAAAATTTAAAAATTGTTAAATACAAACATTGCTTGCCTGAATTTTAAATTAGAAATTACCAGTATTATGTGTTATTTTTTATTGTTTTTGTTATTTTTTTCTTTTCCTGTTTGTAATAATTATCAATGCATGCTGTGTCTGCATAGAAAAAAATGCAATCGTTTCTACAATAGTTGTAATTTTATCGTATTTACATGTATACCGATTGTAATTTGTTTTGTGGACCAATAAGCAGAAAAATAAAATAAATTTAAAAAAAACAATCATCCAAATCATGATACAATTCTTTTTTTATTTTAATTTATCATATTTTTTCTATGTTTCCATTTTGGATTACTGTTGCATTTATATTTTAATTTTCGTAAAGTTTCCCCAGTTACCTATCAAGAGAAGTTACGAACTTGTGAAATATTCACTGAATTCGAGGAAATAATACAAAAAAAACGTTATCGAAGAGCCAGTCTCGGTCGTACCCTGTTATTTGATATTTAACCCTTAATGGCCTGATTTACGAAAGTGTTTTTTTTTAAATATTACTGTGTTTGCTTGAGGTTCTAGATCAGTGATTGCAGAGGCTTGAGTGTCGGTGGGTCAATTTTGCGAAAATATCAGACTTTTAAAATACAAGTTGGTCACAACAGTAATTTTTTTGTAAAAAAAATGTGTATTGGGGTCAAAATATAGAAGGAATTTTGTTCTGGAAATGTGCGGGTCAGATAAAAGTCTCGGATGGGTCACTATTGACCCGCGGGTCGGGGGTTTGCCATCACTGATCTAGATGAAGGGAAAAATAGGTTAAAAAATCACAATATTTATTTTACATATTTATTTAGAAAAAAACCAAGTATCAATTTTTAATACTTCAGGCCATTAAGGGTTAAGAATGATTTTATTCAAGAAATTATGAAAAGTAACAAATATACAGCAACTTTGTAAAGGGCATGTAATCTATACCTACATTATGTATAAGTTTACGTTTCAATGTTTCGGCTCATTATAATGCTTATTAGTGGATGGTATTATGTGAAAAGAAACAATGTATTGTATTATTTTATACGCAATTTCTAAAGAATTACAAGTAATTAAATAAGTAAAATGCTTGTTGCGCAGACGTTCAGTGAGGACAGGTTGTGGGTTCGATTCCCACTCCAGAAACGGAATTTTTCATTTCCTGGGTTTGGTAACAAGGCAAAGTGCAGCGTTGAGTTTTGTCACTCAGCACGCAATGCCTCAATTTGGCGGAAACTGGGGAACGGAATTGTTGTAAGAGAACGGAGTGTCTTAACACTAGGTTCTCAGGTTCCCTCTGCCTACCCTGCTATATGAGGGATACAGCGTGAAGTTAAAAAAATAAATAAAATCTAAATCAGCTAAAATCGTCTTAGTGTCTCCATACATAACGCCATCCAATTGTAGGTATGCAGTAAACCGTTGACCCTTGATTCGGTCTCGATAAAACCCCTAAATACTTTGTCGACTGGTAAGTATAAAATTGGGTCGTATAAATAAATAATTTAACGATGTTACCCTTATATTAAACATTGTGTGCCCTTTAAAGGAGCCTCAACTAAGAGCTTAAGTTGTCGTTACAGGTTTTCAATGTAGACCTATAGTATTTACATACGATTACATAATAGTACTTTAGAATAGTATAATATTTAATATTTATTTCATAACGTCTATCGTGGCGCAGAGGCACAAGCATGCGACTGTAAACGCGACAGGTTGTGGGTTCGATTCCCACTCCAGGAAATGTAAAATTTAGTATTTTCATTTCTAGGGTTTGGTAACAAGGCAAAGCGCGGCGTTGAGTTCCGCCACTCAACACGCAATGCCTCAATTCGGCGGAAAGTGGGGAACGGAATTGTTGAAAGAGAATGGAGTGTCTTAACACTAGGTTCTCTGGTTCCCTCTGCCAACCCTACTATACGCGGGTTACAGCGTGAAGTTAAAAAAAAAAGTATTTATGAACTAATTTACTTGTACGATTTTTATTTATTTATTATAGTTAACCAACAATTGTTACAATTTTGCATTCACATTTCTAACAAAAGGACAAAAAATATGTTTAAAATAACATTATAAGTGACCAGATTATTGAACAATTTAACAAATTCATATATTAAACTAGCTTTCCGCCCGCGGCTTCGCCCGCGTGAAATTCGGTTATATCGCGCGATATGATAAGGAGTATCCTATAGTCTTTCCCAAGGTCTAGACTATTTGTCAAAATTGGTTAAGTGGTTTATGTGGTGAAGTTGTAAACAGTTAAACAATCTTACATGGTTTTGTTTGACAATAAGGAATTTCCATACAAACTTTCATCCCTTATTTCAACCCCTCTATCATTTTTTTCGCGATAAAAAGTATCCTATGTCCTTTCCCAAGTTTAGTTCTATCTTCATACCGAATTTCATCAAAATCGGTTCAGTGGTTTAGGCGTGAAAGCGTAACAGATTAGCGAGACAGACAGAGTTACTTTCGCATTTATAATATTAGTAAGGATAATTATTAATCCAAAAAATCGAAATTAAAATTAAATTAAATTATAATTGAAATATTTGTTATTCTACTATTACACTAATTCCTTTTCCATTATTGAAACATAAATTTATATATACCAATATACGTGAAGAACAAAACTTTGTACCTCTTTTTACGAAAATTATGAGGACGGAGGAGCATGAAACTTGGAACCCTTATAGTTTACACAGCGAAGGAGTGCAAAATGATAGTATCTTTTTAAAATAATACATAAAAAATATAGAAAATTCGTAAAATAAATGTTACACACACTACCATACATTTGACATACACTTTTGTATAAAATAACTTACACGTTGCTAAGGCAACGCGTTGTAACGTCAGCGGGACCAAGTCTATTCTATTACTTGTTACTGTTTATAATTTTTTTATTATATTTTTTTATAGTTTACTTTAAATAACTTCACAAGCAGGTATAAAGCTTATTCATGTGTCTAGAATATTAGAATTACGCCTAACCTAGACCTGAATCTTTATATTGATCCTGTTCCTTAAGTGGATGTCATATTAGATTTGAGTAAATTTGATATTTTGATACAGTCGCTATACCTTCCGCAGTTTTACCGTTTTAAAAGTATTGAGTGGAAATCGAAGCCACAACCATTTACAGTTTAAAACTGTTCCACTGCACCTTGATGGCTTCAAATTATTATAAATATTGTTCACCACTGCATCATGCCTCAATCTGGCGGGAAGTGGGGAACGGAATTGTTGAAAGAGAACGGAGTGTCTTAACACTAGATTCTCTGTTTCCCTCTGCCTACCCCGCTATATGCGGGATACAGCGTGAAGTTAAAAAAGAAATAATATATACATTAAAAAATGAAAAAAAAATCAGAAACAAAGGAACTAAAATATTTACAGATATTTTTATTAAATACTCTATGATCATATAAAAAAAGAGATATCCTAAGCTAAAAATAATATAAAATTTATGTTTATATTAACTTGTCAAAGCAAATTTCATTTAAGAAGTTCCTAGCTTATAGCGTGATGTTAAAAATAAATAAATAAATAAATATTGTTTAGCAGATTCACGCTTTATCCCGCATAAAGGGAATGCCAGTGATAACCTAGTGTCAAGACGCTCCGTCCTAGATAACGGCCAATACTCGCGCTGCCATAATAAGATATTGGACATCATACAGCGAAACATAACATCTAACAAACAAATAATAGAGTTTGTGAAAGACGAGCCTTCTTTGACCAAAAAACCCATAAAGAAGCCTTACTCAATTTTAGAACCAGCCTCTGATTGGACTCTCTTAATGAACACGTATGAAAAACAGTACCAAATCCATGAAAGTGTTGGTATTTCGTCATCTAGACCGGACGTCTTTCGTAACTCCTCTCTTTGCAACGCGATGGGCCCGGCACTGCGTTTCTTCTCATTATGAAATAGGTCCAAACATACACCAAGTTGTGTTAGTTAATAATACATTTTTATTAATTAGGAGATGTTAACTAGAATCATAATTTTGAAGTTCAACCGGAAAAATATACAAACAAAAGAAAAACAAAGAACACTGTAACTGAAAACTTTTAAAAACGTCATATATATTTGAATCGGTGAGTGCAGAAACAACGTAAGTCGGGATTTTCTAATTTTGCAGGAGGAAGAAAAAAGTGTATAAGTTAGCTTTCTAAGCTAGTTTAAATCGATTACGATTTTTTGCATTTTTGGTGACTTACGTTGTTTCTGCACTCACCGATTCAATTACGTATGAACCTTTTACAATGATATTATGACGACCGTTTATATTGAAAAAACTTATTAAGTGCTTTAAATTCTGGACAGAGATTTCTACTTGACATATTAATAATATCCATTAATATTGTTATTATTTGTAAGAATTATAATTTTTTTAGCTTCACGCTGTATCCCGCATATAGCAGGGTAGGCAGAGGGACCTGCGACCAGTGTTACGAAAATGAAAATACTTCATTTCCTGAAGTAGGAATCGAACCCACAACCTGTCGCGTTTACAGTAGCTTGTGCCTCTACGCCACGACAGGCGATTAGCGAGAATTAATATTCTTTCCTTCTTTTCTTTTGTATTCTTCATAGAATATTAGTGATTATAATTTTAAAATTACAATATATAGATATTTTTTTATATAATACTCGGATATTAAGATAACAAACAAGATAAGTTTTAATTAAAAAATTATATTGAAGTTGCAATAAAGAACAAATTAAACCAACTCAGGAAATATCTTTTCCTTGTTCTCTTTATATTTCATTATATCGCTTCGCTACTTCGCTGTATAAAATGAATTACAAATATAAATTAAGCAATTGGAAACTTAGCGTTGTAAGAGTTGAAGAGACTGATTTGTGAATTTTATATCTATAAGATGTTAATCTGTATGGTCTTAATTTTCAGTGACATACATACAAAGCTTCACGCTGTATCCCGCATATAGCAGGGTAAGCAGAGGGTACCTAGTGTTAAGACACTCCGTTCCCCACTTTCCACCGAATTGAGGCATTGCGTGCTGAGATGAACTCAACGCGCGGCGTTGAGTGCCTTGTTACCAAGCCCAGGAAATGAAAATATCCATTTCCTGGAGTGGGAATAGAACCCACAACCTGTCGCGTTTACAGTCGCACGCTTGTGGCTCTGCGCCACGACAGGCGTCATATGAAGTTGATTTTCTTATTATATAATAATTCCCCGGAATGGGTTCAAACCCACATCCGACCATGTTTGTAGTCAGACACTATCCCACTGCGCTAAAAAGGTACCAATTATAATTAGTCTACGAGTACATTACGAGGACAAATGAAAACGAATAGCTTAACAAAGTTTCACGTTCTCTAACTGAATGTCCGAGACGTTACAGTAATGCAAAGATGAATTGTGTTTTGAAGTAATTTTGAAACTTGCAACAAGACGCGCATAAAACTTTGCAGACAAAGTCGTGTAGATCTAATAGTGAATACGTTTCATTTGTCCTTCGTCCTTTTATTAATTTAAGTACTCGATCTTATTTTTATTATATTGCAAATATTTAGTAAAAAAATTAGATTTGAGTTTAAATTTAGATTTTTTTTAACTTCACACTGTATCCCGCATATAGCAGGGTAGGCATAAGGGACCTGAGAACCTAGTCTTAAGACACTCCGTTCTCCTATAACAATTCCGTTCCCCACTTTCCGCCGAATTGAGGCATTGTGTGCTGAGTGGCGGAACTACACGCCTTGCTTTTCCTTGTTACCAAACCCAGGAAATGAAAATACTAACATTTCCTGGAGTGGGAATCGAACCCACAACCTGTCGCGCTTACAGCCGCACGCTTGTGCCTCTGCGCCACGACAGGCGTTATTGTTTTTGGTATCTTTAAATTTCTGCATTTTTCTAGTTTTGTGCAATTATTATGTACTATGTACGTATGAAAGTATAACAGTCGAATAAATAATTGTAAAGTATCGACCAATAAAAAAAAGTCCCGGTGAGTTTCTTGCGCTGGTTTTTCTGGTTTGACGCATTAAATTTATTGAACCGATGATAAATTATTTGACATTTAAAAAATGAAACATATAACTAATTACTGGAATTTTAATTCGAGTCGTAAAGGACATTTCAACGCCTATCGTGGCGCAGAGGCACAAGCGTGCGACTGTAAACGCGACAGGTTGTGGGTTCAATTCCCACTCCAGAAAATGTAAAATTTAGTATTTTCATTTCTTGGGTTTGGTAACAAGGCAAAGCGCGGCGTTGAGTTCCGCCACTTAACACGCAATACCTCAATTCGGCGGAAAGTGGGAACGGAATTGTTGAAAGAGAATGGAGTGTCTTAACACAAGGTTCTCTGGCTCCCTCTGCCTACCCCGATATATGCGTTACAGCGTGAAGTTAAAAAAAAAGGAAATTTTTAGTAAACATTTTTAGATAAGAATGTTAAACAAAAAACTCTTTTAATTTCAATAAATATTTGTTTAATATAATTTGTTAGCAAAATATACTATTTATAGCCATTATACACTACTTCAAAGACGCCTTTTCATAATATAATGATGAAAGACGTAATAACATAAGATAAGAAAATAAAATGCTTAAAAAAACTGTTGATAACTAAAAGAAGTCTCAGAATTTATTTCACTTTTTCCATAAAGTAAAATATGAAATATCGATTTTCTTTTACATATGTCATCATTTAATAAGTACATAAATTTACTACAGTAATATAGTCTCAGATTCTTTTTTATTTTTGTTGATATTGGAGGAAAATATCGATTTTTTTTTAACTTCACGCAGTATCCCGTATATACCATCCAGCATATATATACAGAACCCTCTCTTTTTTTTTTAAACTTTCCCTGTGAGGGGACGGGGTTAGAATACAATATCATTCCACTATCATGTCAAAGATGAACTGCCAAATATCTTATGATGTATTCCAGTTCGATGGCATGTAAGCCAGGTTTTCCCCTTTCCCGCCCATCCTTTCGCCAAAATGTGGTGGTTCCGATAGCGGACTACTACGTTATCCCCCGTCCATCTGTATCCTCTAGGTTGGCAACGCATCTACAACATCTCTGGTGTTGTAGATGTCTATGGGCGAAGGTAACCACTTACCAGGAGGTCGTTCTTCTCGTTTGTCATCCTACATCCATAATAAAAAAAGAAAGAGAGACGTTTACCAAAAACGTCAATATAGATTTGTACATTTAAGTAAAGGATTAAGAGCCCATGAACCGCCAGACTTACCTCATAGTATAGAAGCAGAAAGTTTCTCTGTGAGTGTATTTGACATAGGTAAGAATGATCAGCAAGTATGGAATTTGGGGTGTGGTTGCTTCAGGAGATAATAGATAGTAAAATTGATATTTTTCAAATATATATATGTCACTATAATTCTATAGGTGCGATATACGTATAAAGAAAAAAAAAGCAAAAATATTATAAAATATAATATCTTACATACACAATAATGCTTCTGCATAATTTCCCGAATCTATTTATTATAGTGTATACTTTGGCGAATGGCATAAATTGCGTTTAGATGGCAGCATTATTTCCGGGTGCATATGCTAATGTTTTGTTTCAGCGGGCATTGAATACCACTCAATTAAATTGTACGGTATTCATAATTCACTGTAATACAATATTGGAGAATAAATTTTATATTTATTACATATTTTGTAATAGTAATTGAAAAACGTGGTAATCGTGGTGTAGTAGTGTTGGTGGAATGTTTCAATCATGTTCATTTCATTGTTCTGGTAAAACAGGGCGCGGCGTTGGGTTCCGTGATATAACAAACAATGTTTCAATTTCAAAGAAAATGCAATTAAAAGTATAATTATTACGAATAACTCAAAAACTACTCGTCAGATATTCACTAAATTTAAATCAAATCGGTAACACGCTATAAAAATACAGTCGAATTGATAACCTATTTTTAGGTTGGTTAAATAAATATAGACAATTTTTTTTTGTCTTAAAATTCTCTCGAATCGAACCTACGAGAATCGAACCTATATTCATCGACTTACTATTTTAATTACATAAATACTTAAATATCAAAAATATAATTTTTAAATTAAAACTGAGTTCAAAATGACTTCAGCATATCACTAATTACAGTTTGAGTATCAGTATTGCGGTTCCATACAAAACGGGGACTACGGTTATATAGTGGCGGTTAACAAAATTGAACCACGTGCATTCCACGTCTGATTAAGCTTTGTAAATATATTATTAAGATTTTGTGATAAATGAGATCGAATAAATTAGATACTATTAGATTCTTTCTTTATGATATTATTCGTTGATATAAGTCTATATTCATATTTACAACAAAAAAAGTGACACTCAAGAAAGTATTAATTAAAAAAGTTGAATTTAAGAAGAGTGTATGAAATATATAATTTATCTAGTAAATATTATTTTTCCCAGCATCAAACGGAGTATCTTAACACTAGGTTTTCAGGTTTCCTATCCTGCCTACCCTGCTATATGCGGGATACAGCGTAAAGCTAAAAAAAAACAATCATGTCTACAGTCACATTCTATCCATTAAACTACGATAGCCTCATCACGGTATCTAACTAGTAAACATTATAAAAATACTTGATTTCCATATATACTTAACTTTAGATTTGAACCCACAGCCCTTAGGGTATACAATTGTAACTTAGTCGATAATTTAATATCTTCAAATATTTTTATTAAGCTACTTCACCAGATAATTATTTGTCAAATATTAAAGCATTTTGATATTTTTTTAAATTTAAACTAAATATAATCACAAAAACAAATATAAAAATGGCCAAGTACGTTTTAAATCGTATCACTACTACCATCTTTAGATCGAGCTGTTTGTTTTTACTTTATATCTACTGTGACACGGTTCTCTAAGTAATTGCTTGTTTTAGGAAATCCGTTGTCAGAGATAGGGAGAATTTTTTAATTTTATTATATTGTTTAGAATGTTATATAATAAGTATTTCTAATTATTATATATATTTCAATTCAAAAATTCAAAAAATAATTAACGAAATTGGTTCACCAAGTAAAAAGTTATGCAGTCGGTTGAAAATTATGGCGGCTATTAATAGATTTAGTTGGGGAAAAAATACTACTCCTTCGAACTGAAATGACAACATAATCATTTAATTTTACGTGCTGTCATCTCATTAGAATCGATATTTTCTTTTTTTTAGCTTGACGCTGTATCCCGCATATAGTAGGGTAGGCAGAGGGAACCAGAGAACCTAGTGTTAAGACATTCCGTTCTCTTTTATCATTTCCGTTCCCCATTTTTCTTTTTATAATATATTATAGAATGCAATAGAAGCTTACATATTTAATAATTTTTAACTGGCATTAATCTCAGCAGGGTCTGCTTTACTTAAACTTCCTCACTTTACATGATCATTTCCCCAAGGGTCCTTTGGCTCTAATCCTTTGAACTGTGGAATGGCCTACCTGCGGCAGCGTTTCCAGGTCGATACGACACCTTCAAAAAGCGCGCCTACTCCCGCCTCAAAGGCCAGCAACGCACGTGTAGCTCCTCTGGTGTCACACGGGGCCTTGGGCGGCGAGAATCACATACCCTCAGGTGACCCGAACGCTCGTTTGCCTTGTCCTTTCCATAAAAAAAAAAATAAAAAATCCCGTTTCACGACACATTCCATGCGAGGTTTAAATTTCAGGCATAGACGACAATCTTTTTCGACAACTATCGATGTTTTCGTTAAATAAAATGAAGACATAAGTCTGAAGACTGAAGAAAATTACATGAAATTAAATAAAAATTTCTTATTTCAATGTCGCAAAATACCAATTTTACTACTTTTGTGCTTACAAAATAACGAGTAGAAAAATGTTGACGAAGATCAAAGAATCAAGTGTTACGATCTGATATCGATGTTAATAAGTCAATAAAACGTCGTTCAAGTAAAAGCAATCTCTTTTTATAGGTCTCAAGACGATATCTGTCGGAGATCAGCCCTCGGTACAAGTATCCATCTAGTATTTAATATTATTACTAATTTATTGTGTGACACTTCCTTAAATATATTTATTAGTGAATAATTATATAATTCAAAGATATATATATATATATTTTTTTTTTCTAACTTTACGCTGTATCCCGCATATAGCAGGGTAAGCAGAGGGAACCTGTGAACCTAGTGTTAAGACAATTCCGTCCCCCACTTTCCGCCAAATTGAGGCAGGCGTGTTGAGTAGCGGAACTCAACGCTGCGCTTTGCCTTGTTACCAAACCCAGAAAATGAAAATACTAACATTTCCTGGAGTGGGAATCGAACCCACAACCTGTCGTGTTTACAGTCGCACCCTTGTGCTTCTGCGCCACGACAGGCGTCGTGTAAGATATATATATATATACATTTTTAAATAATATCATATCACTTTGGAAACAAAATGTCGTTTTTTGTGAATGTGAAAGAGATTTCACTTTTACAAAAAACGACATTTGACATTTGCTATACATAAATACTTTTTTCTTAATAATATTTGTCTTATTTTTAAAAACTAAGTGTATTAAGATCGGTAGGCGTGATGCCAAATTTGGAACAATTATTTGGCTCATTTTATAGATAAAAATAAAAGAAATAATTATAGTACAACTCGTTTTATATAATGCTTAGCTTATATATATATATTTTTTTTTTTTATGGATACCGGATGGCAAACGAGCAGAAGGACCGCCTGATGGTAAGTGGTTACCTTCGCCCATGAACATCTACAACACAAGAGATGTACTAGATGCGTTGCCAACCTAGAGGATACAGATGGAAGGGGAGGACAATGTAGTAGTCCGCTATCGGAACCACTACATTTTGGGGAAAGGATGGGTGGGATAGGGGAAAACCTGGCTTACATGCCATCGAACCGGAACACATCATAAGATATTTGGCGGTTCGTCTTTGACATGATAGTGGTCGCGAGCCAGACGGAGGACGAACCTCCTACCACCTAACATATTTACATATGGAAAACAGAGTTTTTTGACACTAGGTTCTCTCTGCAAGGAACAATTTGAAACCTTTTTAACATATAAATATATTAATATTATTT
Organism: Philaethria dido; assembly: GCA_033558755.1. Taxonomy (NCBI): domain Eukaryota; kingdom Metazoa; phylum Arthropoda; class Insecta; order Lepidoptera; family Nymphalidae; genus Philaethria; species Philaethria dido. The sequence goes on along the minus strand of JAKGSA010000837.1, from coordinate 77,722 downwards.
AATTTTAATACCAGTAGAGCAACATTTAAAAAAAATAAAAAAAAAAATGATTTTTTTACGTAATCGTATTAAAACAGTACATTGTATCAATGTCCAAAGCTTTTGTCGAACTATTTTAAAAGTATTTTGTTTCTTTTGTTTCGAAATATGAATATGACACTTTTTTTAAGTTTACGTATCTCTGACTCTCTATATGCTCGTACTACTATATTATACTGTAAATTATTATTTTATTTGCAGCTTCGCGCTTATTATCGCAAAGCGTAGTAACCAGATAGTGTCAAGAAATTCCGCTCTCCATTTTTGATATGTCTCGATTATATTATTATAAATGTCTCAATATAATGATATTGAGTAGCGAAACTCAACGCCACGTTTTTTCTTTCGAGAGTGAATGTAAGTTATTTAAATATTATTATCCCCCTGAGTGACGAACAAAGCCTATATATAGAACCATATAGAACTATATAGAACCTATCTTATATATATATATATATATATATATATATATATATATATATATATATATACCTTCACGCTGTATTCCACATTGTTCAAAGATATATATGTTTGTCTGTTTGACATTCTATTTGCTATACATACATTTTTCTTTATAATATTTGTCTTATTTTAAAAAAAAATGAAACTGTTAAGACCGGTAGACATCCTCTTAGGTCAGATGCCGTCTTTACACCACGATGCAATTGAATTGATGAGTGCAGAAACAACGAAAGTCCGGATTTTCAAATTTTGTAGGAGGGAGAAAAAGTATATAACTTGCCTTTCTAAGCTAGTTTAAATCGATTACGAATTTTTGCATTTTTTATGACGTTGTTTCTGCACTCACCGATTTAATTGCCTCAGACAAATTGTTTCCTGTTCAAAGTAGATAGATTCTTGTATTTTTTATTTGGCGGATGTTTCATAAATTCAAAAATGCTTAGTTGATATTGTACGAAATTCAAATTTTGCATAGCGCAACATCTTGTCAAGTGATTATTATTGCCTAATTCCTTTCTGTGTAATCTATACGTATGAATAAAACTGAAATGTCTGCTTGTAATAATAAAATAATCGCTTTTTACTACATGCAAATCCGTTCCCCACTTTCCGCCAGATTGAGGCAATGCGTGTTCAGTGGCGGAACTCAACGCCGCTCTTTGCCTTGTTACCAAATCCAGAAAATAAAAATACTTCATTTCCTGGAGTGGGAATCGAACCCACAACCTGTCGCTTTACAGTCGCATACTTGTGCCTCTGCGCCACGACAGGCGACAGTGGGGAACGGATTTGTTGAAAGAGAACGGAGTGTCTTAACACTAGGTTCTCAGGTTCCCTCTGCCTACCCTGCTATATGCGGGATACAGCGTGAAGTTAAAAAGGAAAATTAAAGGCATATGAATATTTCTATGGTATATGCCAAAATAGTGCAAATTTTACCTGTCTGTCTGCTTGTTCTAGCTAATCTCTGAAATGGCTGGGCTGATTTTGACGGAACTTTTAGTAGCAGGTAGCTGGTATAATAAATAATAACTTAAGCTACTTTATATCCCTACTGATATTAAAAATGTGAATGTAAGTTTGTTTGTTACGCTTTTACGCTAAAGTTACTTAACCAATTATCACATGTAATTTTGTACGCATATACTTTGTATATTGAAAAAAAAGATTTATAGACGTAATGTTTATCAAAAAAATTGAAAATTTAGCTACATCAAAGCCTTCAAATTACCGCATACAAGTATACTCACTATACACGACAGTATGAATAAAACCGCGGGAAATACCAAGTAAAGAACTAAAAATATAGAATTCTATTATAGAAGCTCACCGTCAGTTAAAAATGCATTACAGGAGATACGTTCATTAAAATTCATATAAAAGAAAAATCAATTTTTAGAATAATGATTTTTATTATAGCTTCACGGTTTTCCCGCTTAGCAAGGTAAAGAGAAGGAACCTAGTGTCAAAACACTCCGTTTTTCGCTTCCTGCCTAAATTAGAGACATTAAGTGGTGAGTGGCGGAACTCAACGCCGTGCTTTATGGTACCAGAGTAAGGAAATGAAAATCTACATATAAAAGCTTTACACTTAAAGCTCAATTTTTTTAGCTTTACGGTGTATCCCGCACGTAGCAGGGTAGGCAGAAGGAACCAGAGAACTTAGTGTTCAGACACTCCGTTCACTTTGAATATTTTCGTTGCCCACTTTCTGCCGAAATTGAGGCATTGCGTGCTGGGTGGCGAAATTCAACGCCGCGTTTCACGTTGTTACCAGAACGAGTAAATGAAAATACTAATTTTTTTTTTTTGGAAAAAACTTTGACTTGTTACCAAACCCAGGAAATGAAAATACTAAATTTTTACATTTCTTGGAGTGAGAATCGAATCCACAGCCTGTCGCGTTTATAGTCGCACGCTTGTGCTTCTGCGCCACGATAGGCTTTGAAAGCTTAATTATGATTATAATACTGGATGTATCATTGATACCAGAATAAATTCTTTAAATTCAATACAAAGACATTGAAAAACGCGTAAGTGTAACAAAGTTTTGCAGTTATTTTCGATAGCCGAATAAAAGTGTACGATATTATTGGACTAGCGCATATGGGAATATTTATAACAGTTTCCGTTATAAAAATGTGTACGACATTCCTGATAGCGGCAGTGGAACATTTTTGGAACTTTCCTTTTTTTTTTAACTTCACGCTGTATCCCGCACATAGCAGGGTAGGCAGAGGGAACCAGAGCACCTAGTGCTAAGACACTCCATTCTCTTTCAACAATTCCTTTCCCCACTTTTTTTTTAATTTTATTATTATTTTTTTTTTCTATAGTATTATTATTTGAGGTCATGGCGTAGTGGGATTACAAAAATAAGAAGTTGCAGGTTCGATTCTCACTCAGGGAAATTATTGTATTTAAATTATTTTTGTTCCTCCGCTCTGTTAGGCAATGTGCGTCATTGAGTTTCATCACTTAAAATGTTATATTTGGTTAAAAAAAAAGTTCGGGCGGAAGATCTCTGAGTGTCTTGGCACTACGTACGTACTAGTGCAAATCACTCTGCTCTACGAGGAAAACCGTCAAGTTGTAATTTTTTTTTGAGAACAAGGAAAATAAAATTATAACAAACAATTGAAACTAAAGCAGCAAAAGTGGAAATAAAAATGATTAAATTAATTTAAATAGAAAACAATGAACTCCTATCGATATGGGACTGGACATAAACTGGACTGGGATAGAAATCTGGAGTAATTTCGTTTAGCAATTGGTACTTTATGGTATAATTACTTCTTTTTCGTTATTTTTAGAATAAGTCCTTAGACGTATCCGTTCTCCAATTACGGAATATTGCTTATGGGGGCGAAGACCAAAGCCGAACTTTGCTTGCAGAATTTTTATTTTAAAAATTTAAACTAAACATTTACTAACTAGTTTTATTAAATTAAATACTTCATATTACATATCCCAAACGATTACAAATAGCCGATTATAAGATAATCATATCATCGCCTTTGTTACAATACACTTGGCACTTCAAATTGCTATATTGACAATATCAGCCATCTCGTATATTGATAACGTAGTTAAGCGGCGTAATTAATCGAGGAGGCGATATAATTTGTCTTCGTCGAGGCAAATAGCTAATTCCCACACATTTGAAACACAATGGGCGGGCGGCACTTATTGATTACTGCCTATTGTTCATTTTCGACCGCCTTAAATGATACCCTTGACACTATTTGCGCGATAACTGTCTGTTTATGGATAAATGAGTTGTTGAATGTCATTTAAATGAATTGATGGGTGTGCAATGATGTTTCAGATTTGAAAAGGTGTTTACGGAAGTGCGAAAACACTTCCGGTTGGTTTATTGTTGTACTTCTAAGGTTGGTAACTTTGAATCAAGCGGTGTAATAGATTTGATTTCCGGTTTCAGTTAAATGGTTTGGTATAAGTGATTAATGTAAATATTTATTGTGTCCCAGTTTAATTTGAATTGCATTATTTGACGCCTGTCGTGGCGCTGAGGCACAAGCGTGCGACTCTAAATGCGACAGGTTGTGGGTTCGATTCCCACTCCAGGAAATGTCAAATTTAGTGTTTTCATTTCTTGGGTTTAGTAACAAGGCAAAGCGCGGCGTTGAGTTCCGCCGCTCAACACGCAATGCCTCAATTCGGCCGAAAATGGGGAACGGAATTGTTGAAAGAGAATGGAGTGTCTTAACACTAGATTCTCTGGTTCCCTCTGCCTACCCTGCTATATGCGGGATACAGCGTGAAGTTAAAAAAAAATATATATTTTGTATACGGCGGCGGAAGGATGTCTTGAGACTAAGTTCTCTTTAACTACCTTGCCATGTGGGATAAAACTAGTTGCTATTATTATTCATAACGAATAGTAGTAACTCCTGCCGTAGCGCAGAGGCTATAAGCGTGCGACTGTATACGCGACAGGTTGTAGGTTCGATTTCCACTCCAGGAAATGGAATTTTTCATTTCCTAGTTTGGTAACAAGGGAAAAAGCGCGTCGTTGAGCTCTGCCACTCAGCACGCAATGCCTTAATTCGACGGAAAGTGGGGAATGGAGTGTCTTAACACTAGGTTCCCTCTGCCTACCCTGCGGGTGCTATATGCGGGATACAGCGTGAAGATATGTATGTATAAGTAGTAATAGTATTTGTTATTTTCATTTCCTTACTCTGCAACAAGTCAAAGCGCGGCGTTGAGTTCCGCCACTCGGCACGCAATGCCTCAATTCGGCGGAAACTGGGGAACGAAAATGTTAAAAAGAGAAAAGAGTGTCTTAATACTACGTTTTCTGGTTCCCTCTGTCTGCCTGCTGTGTGCGGGATACAGCGAGAAGCTAAGAAGAAGCAGAATTATTGCTGGGAAACATTAACGGGAAAGTATTCAGCTTTTTCTGTGGTTTTTCTCTAAAAAAATAAAAAATATGCTCACTTTGAAACTTGAATTTGCTATATTTAAAAGGTGTGAAAAAATTCACAATGAATCTCGTCCAGTAACAACAATAACCAAATAAAATAACCATTTCATAAAAATGAGTTACAACAGCTGATAAAAATACTGCCGCATAAGCTGTCCGCGAGTAAAATACACTTCAATTAATTTTGTTTTATATTTATTCGTATATTCATATAAATACTTATTTTATGTAAAAGCAGCATCATCTGTATGTGATACTTAAATTTCTCTTAATCGACTGAGAAGTAAAAATGATTTTTATATTTTCGAGATTTTAATCATTTTTCGTGTAACGTTGTAACATTGAGTAACATTGAGTAATATTGAGTAATATTAAGTAATTTTAAGTAATGTTAAGTAATATTAAGTAATTTTAAGTAATATTAAGTAATTTTAAGTAATGTTAAGTAATATTAAGTAATTTTAAGTAATGTTAAGTAATATTAAGTAATTTTAAGTGATGTTAAGTAATATAAAGTATTATAAGTAATAATAATATATTAATAGGCAACTATAATACTTGGACTTTCTTTGGGAAAAAAAAAACTTATTTCCTAAGCTTAGTAAAGTGATATGAAAATATTATGAAATTTGATAAAAGGTACGGACCACGTGTCCATAGTTTTCAGAATAAATATATGTACATTTTTCGTATTATTACATACAGTTTTTACATAAATCAATTGCATTGTGCATATTTGTCGTCTGTCCATATATGTGATTGATTGTGGATTCGATTCCCGCTCGGGGAACTGATTACGTTTAAATTATTTTAATATATCCGCTCTACTTAGACAAAGCGCAGCGTCGAGTTCCACCATTTAACATGCAACGTCTCGTATTCGTATTCGCGAACGGAGTGTCTTAACACTAGGTTCACTATGATTCCCTTAATACCTAACAGGGTAGTTGTTTTTTTATGCAGGTATATAACACTTTTTGATAACGATTTTTTTTTAACTTCACGCTATATCCCGCATATAGTAGGCAGAGGGAATCCGAGAACCTAAAGTGTTAAGACACTCCGTACTCGTACAACAATTCCGTTCGCCACTTTCCAAATTAAGGCATTGCGTGCTGAGTGGCGGAACTCAACGCCGCGCTTTGCCTTGTTACCAAACCCAGAAAATGAAAATACTTACATTTCCTGGAGTGGGAATCGAACCCACAACCTGTCGCGTGTACAGTCGCACGCTGGTGCCTCTGCGCCACGACAGGCGTTAATTGAATTTTTAAATATTAAATGGATTGGACACTCGAAAGTATGGTAGGCATAAGTTGCTAGTATTCGCATAAATTTAGTTGTCTTTAATATTCATAAATTTCTACATATATAATAAATAAAATTGAAAGCTTTGATTCTGATTGCGAGAGTTGGATAGAATGTTTGGATCTAACCAAACATTCTATCCAACTCTTTTTTTCAAACAAATATGTTGTCTCTATTTAATATCTCTCTCTGTTCTATATTATGTAATTTTATATTTTACGAGTGGAGAACGGAGTGTCTTAACACTAGGTTCCCTCTACCTACCCTGCTATATGCGGGATACAGCGTGAAGCTATTTATGTATGTATGACAAATTAAAAATACTATTTTTACTTATATGGTTTTTACATCTACATGTGATGTAAATAATATACCTTATTATACCTACATATATTTATGTAATAGGTGAAAGCGGAAAGAAGAAATTTGTACCTGTTGTGGCGCAGAATCACAAGCCTACGACTTTAAACGCGACAGGTTGTGGGTTCGATTCCCACTCCAGGAAATAGATATTTTTATTTTCTGGGTTTGGTAACAAGGCAAAAAGCGCGGCGTTGAGTTTTGCCTCTCAGTACGCAATGCCTCAATTCGGCGGAAAGTGGGAACCAGAGTGTCTTAACACAAGGTTCCCTCTGCCTATCCAGCTATATGAGAAATACAGCGTGTAGTTATGTATGTATGTAAGAAATAAGTGACCGCAGAATAAAAACGAATTGGGTATATATTTTTCCATTTTATTGTTGTCTTACTAAGTTACGTAGTAAACAGTACTATAGATGTTATCAACAATTAATTAAAATTACTTAATTTATCACCTTGTTCACTAAATTCGTTAATTTTAAGCCTAACAATATAACCGGAAGTTGTCTACTAGAACCGGAAGTTGTATTCGTGACTTTGAATATCTACCGCGGGGCGTTGTCATTAAGTTAGGCTTACCTCGCGACGAGCAAGGAAACTAATACTATAAGTTTTATTATTGTTACTAGCTTTCCGCCCACGGCTTCGCCCGCGTCGAATTCGTTTGTATCGCGCGACGTGGTAAGGAGTAGCCTATAGTATTTCCCAAGGTCTAGACTATTTATCAAAATTGGTTATGTGGTTTAGGTGTGTAAGTTAAACGGTGAAACAGTTGAATAATCATATATGATTTTATGTTTGACAATAAGGAACTTCCATACAAACTCCTTCTATTCCATACTTTTTTTTTCAACTGCACCTATCCCGCATGTAGCGGGGTAGGCTGAGGGAACCAGAGAACCTAGTGTTAAGACACTCCATTCTCTTTCAACAATGCCGTTCCCCATTTTCCGCCGAATTGAGGCATTGCGTGTTGAGTGACGGAAATCAACGCCGCGCTTTGCCTTGTTACCAAACCCAGGAAATGAAAATACTAACATTTCCTGGAGTGGGAATCGAAACCATTGGTGTAAAAGAATAAAAAAAATAAAAAACTGAGTAGCTTATCAATATAATATCTTTGTCTATTGCTGTCTATGCAGAAAGTTCGTAAATATATTAAAAAAAAAGAACAAAACATCTATAATTGAAATACATAATTAAAAAAAAATCGTATAAATCAGTTCCAGATAGCTATTTCGCATTATTGTTTCATGATTGATTAGGCACTGTTTACCATCGACTTATAAACCATCGTAGCGTTCATTTATCATACCGCTACGCTAGAGACGCAAATCACAGACGGAAATAGGTCGATTAAATTCTGAAGATATTGCTTCGAAACCTATTTGTTGCAACATTTCCTAATGTGTCATAGCGCTTTTGTGCTGTTTGTAATAGGTAGTGTTTTATTTGTATATATTTTGAGGTAGTCTAAGATATCCTTACTAGGCATAATAATATTCACTAGTGTCTCCTTTGACGCGTTAACAACGCGTTTCCAAGCAAAGTATAAGTCACTTTATATAAACATGAATGTCAAACCATGGTAGTGTGTGTAACATTTATTTTGTTAATTTAATATACTTTTTATGCATTATTTTAAAAAAATGTTAGCATTCTGCACTCCTCTATATAAATTATAAGTATGCCAAATTTCATGCTCCTTCGTCCGCGTAATTGTTGTAAAAAGGGGTATAAAGTTTTTGCTTCACATATTAACATATAGATAATATTCATAATTCCAATTTCTTCTAGTATAGAGGGTAGGCAGAAAGAATAAGTTAAGACACTCCGTGCTCTCTGCTAAATGGTCGAATTCGAGATATTACGTTTGTCACTGAACACAAAACCGTAAAATTTATTACCAAAGCGAAGAAATAAAATTATATTCCTGCTTCCGAGTGGGAATCAAACTCATAACCAATCTTGTTAACAATTAAACTTTATTTCACTGCACCATGATGGTCTACAATTTTATAAATATTAATATTCATTAGGGTTTCTTTATTTATGAGGTGAATAAATGACTAAATTATAAAATTCGAGGAAATTAAAAACCTTTAGGTAAAAAAGTATTTTCGTGGCACAAAGGTCAATTTACAGAGAAAACTTAAACGTAAAATGTTTGTCCTGAAGAAGTTGTATTTTCGATAGACTTATTGACGCTTAGTACGGATATAGTGAGCTGATGAAAAACAGAAAATTTAGTTTTGAATTGCAAAACAGTCTTCTAAATCAGCAATTCGCTACTTGTAGTATGAATACCTCTGGGGGTAAGAAGGATGAAATTCGGTGTAATTGAAAAATTCCATACGAAATATTGAAAAATTAAAACAGTCAACCTATATAAATATTATTACACACATACATAGCTTCACGCTGTATCCCGCATATAGCAGGGTGGGTAGAGGAAACCTAGTGTTCAAAAATTCCGTTCCCCACTTTTCGCCGAATTGAAGCATTGCGTGTTGAGTGGCGGAACTCAACGCCGCGATTTGCCTTGCTACCAAACTCAGGAAATGAAAAATTCCATTTCCTGGAGTGGAAATCGAACCCACAACCTGTCGTGTTTACAGTCGCACGCTTGTGCCTCTGCGCCACGACGGGCCTTAATAAACATCATTGTAATGTATACATTTACAATATATTATTAAAAAGAACCTAAAATATTTTATTATTTAAATACTAACGATATGGTGAGTTGAGTGGAGTTTTACCAGATCAGGGAAATAAAAATAGCTTAAATGTTGTTATTCCTTCAACTCATAACGACTGTATCACGATGGTCTCTGAATTTAATTCGTAATTATATTTTTTATTACATACATACATAGCTTCACTCTGTATTCCGCATATAGCAGGGTGAGTAGAGGGAACCTAGTGTTAAGACACTCCGTTCCCCACTTTACGCGGAATTGAGGCATTGCGTGCTGAGTAGCGGAACTCAAAGCCGCGCTTTGCCTTGTTACCAAACCCAGGAAATGAAAAATTCTAGTTAATTGAAAATCATGCTTAAAAAATAATATCTGTCCCATAGAAGCTGAATAAAGAGAAAAAATATCTAAGAGGAAAAGACAATGTGATTTGTCACTAGCCCGCTGTCCTCGCAGAGGGCCTTCCAAAATTAATACGAAGTTGTTCGTTTCCTAGTTTATGTATTGGCTTTGTCTAGTAGAGCTAAGACCATTGTCAAGATTACACAAAGCTTACGTAAACCCAAAGTTTGCTTCCTAGTTCTACTAAATAAGTTCAAACACATTATAGGAACGTTCTAGAATATGTATACCTATGTTGAAAATATAATAATAATATAGGTTAAATAATAACATAAATATTAATCAACAAACAGTGTTATTAGAATATTTATAATAAGTAGTGTCCTCGTTGGTGCGTTAATAACGCGTTGCCTGGCAACGTATATGCCACTTTATATAAACATGGATCACAACTCTCGGACGGAGGACCATGGAACTTGGCACTATTATAGTTTATATAGCGAAAAATATGGAGGAGGAGATAATATCTATTTAAAATGATGCATAAAAATATAATAAATTAATAAAATAAACATCCATGACATCCCTGCTTATATAAAGAGACATTATACGTTGCTAGGCAACGCGTTGTTAACGCGTCAACGGGGACACTAGTATACAAACGTTGAAAAATGTTTTTCACGCTTTTAAAATGGAATATGTTTTTGTAAGCAGATAAAGCCAAACTTTAATCGAGAAACGTTGCAGAGTTAATTAAGATCAAAGAGAATTCAAAGTAAAGAAAGAATAATTTAATATTTTTATATAAGTTCTGTAGCGCACGTTTCAGGATAAAATTTACTTTACTTTGTATGTTACTTCACGAGAACGTTTAGACTGATGTTATTATAGTTAAATAAATTATTTACTGTACAAACTATCGTTAGGTTTTGTTACTTATTAAGTAAACGCAAAGTTTATAATAGAAGCCATTACTAATATAATTATAATATTTTGTTTGGTGGTAGGAGGTTCGTCCTCCGTCTGGCTCGCGACCACTATCATGTCAAAGACGAACCGCCAAATATCTTATGATGTGTTCCGGTTCGATGGCATGTAAGCCAGGTTTTCCCCTTTCCCACCCATCCTTTCCCCAAAATGTGGTGGTTCCGATAGCGGACTACCACATTGTCCTCCCTTTCCATCTGTATCCTCTAGGTTGGCAACGCATCTAGTACATCTCTTGTGTTGTGGATGTTCATGGGCGAAGGTAACCACTTACCATCAGGCGGTCCTTCTGCTCGTTTGCCATCCGGTATCCATAAAAAAAAAATAATAATAATATACTATTATATAAGGGTAATCAAACCATAGACATTGTCTATAGGAACATAATTGTAGAGAGTTAAACGGCTTTTTTAGCACAAATTCTTTTGTTTTTAGCTTCACGCTGTATCCCGCATATAGCAAGGTAGGTAGAGGGTACCTGAGAACCTAGTGTTAAGACACTCCGTTCCCCACTTGTGTTTGAAATTCATATTTAATCAGTTTCTATTAATTTTAAAACTAGACTTCTCACAGTTAGTTATACTTGTTAGAGTTTATTTTTTTATATATTATCTGCGAATAGTATAGAAATATAAGAAGATCCGTAATAGATCCTTTCGGTTCTCAGATGTAGAATACGAGGCTATAAGATCAAGGGTAATATATAGTTTTTTAACTTCACGCTGTATCCCACATATAGGAGGGTAGGCAGAGAGAACCTGAGAACCTAATGTTAAGACACTCCATTCTCTTTCAACAATACCGTTCCTCACTTTCCGCCGAATTGAGGCATTGCGTGTTGAGTGGCGGAACTCAACGTCGCGCTTTGCCTTGTTACCAAACCCAAGAAATGAAAATACTAAATTTTACATTTCGACGGTGTTGAAAACCACATTTTTTTATATTAGGAAGAATTCATTCTTATTTAATAATCATTTTCATATCTAACCAGTAGGCATATTTACATAATTCTATGTAACGTTTTCTCGGTAAAAGTATCAAAGCGCCGAAAAGCCGATGCTCATTTTAAGCCTCTGAAAAAAATTGTATAGAGATCTTGTCAATCTTTTTCACAAATGTATCATTTTTTTGATACGTGATTTTATGTTTAACATCGTTGTCGTGATGTACTAGAATGTAGGGTACGTTGTGTATGTCCAAATATCATTCTACGGGGCATTTGAAAAAGAAGGTTCACGCTTTATACGGCATAGGGAGATAGTTAGAGAGAAATAATATAAGACTTTAGAAAGCCGACGGCCGAATCAAGACATTGCGTTTTAAGTGATGGAACTCAACGCCGGGCATCGTCTTTCCATAGTGAAACATGGAAAATATATTAATTCCACCGAGTGGAAATCGAACCCAAAACCAATGGCGTTTACAGTCAGACGGCCTTACTGGGCCTCAATGGCCTATTTTTTTTTTAATTTTACGCTGCATCCCGCATATAGCAGAGAAGCAGAGGGAACCTGAGAACCAACGTGTAAAGACACTTCGTTCTTTTTCAACAATTCCGTTCCCCACTTTCCACCAAATTGAGGCATTACGGGTTGAGTGGCGGAACACAACGCCGCGCTTTGCCTTATTATCAAACCCAAGAAATGAAAATACTAAATTTTACATTTCCTGGAGTGGGAATCGAACCCACAACACCACACCCACACACGTTTATAGTCGCGTAGGCCTATTTGTATGAAGTATTAAAAAAATATATATTCTTCTTGGTCGAAGATAATATGAGGATTTTTTTGAACTGATCTTTTTATAGCTGATTAGTTCTAATTCTATTATAAATAAGATTTAGCTGTCAATAGAGAGAAAAACTTTACGGTATGCCCTAAATGATTCACATTGAGATATTACGTACTAAATAAACAATACATTGTATTTTTGGGATTCGCGATTCTTGTCCGATTTCAAAATAGGAAGAGGTTCTCATTCAGTATGTATTTTTTACTTAACTTTTTACTGGGTTAACCGATTTTATATGATAGATAGTGCTCTGGCGGTCAGGTAAACCGCGGCGTTAAGTTCCGCCACACACACAATGCCTCAATTCGACGGAAAGTGAGAAACTGAAATCCTAAAAGAACGGAGTGTCATAACATTAGGTTTTCATGTTCCCTCTGCCTACCCTACTATGTGCGGGATACAGCGTGAAGCTACCGCTCCTCCTGTGGTCCCATTTAAATTTAGTTATTATCTTACGTTATTTAACGTCTACGAGTCTTTACGAGTACGCCTTTGAGTTATATATTTGAAGTTGGTTTTCTTCTTTGGTTAAAATTTTAATAGAAAGCATTATACTCTATATAAATAAGTTTGTGTCATAACTATGCTTAAACAAAAATATCACTCACTAACTAGATTCTTTTTAAAATTTTTCACAATCAATTTTATTTAAAAAACCTCTTTCGCAAAAAAAGCATTCTTTGTGCAAGTGCAATTTCATTATTTGTATTTATTTTGTATTCTTATTTCTTTACAATACACAAAGTATTTTAAAACTTTCAACCCATTACGTATATATACTTTTTCACATGTCTTCGTACATTTTTTCCTCCTTCTTCTTCATCTTGGCATTTATCCCTGTTAGCAAGGGTCTGCCTTCCTACTCAATCTACTCATAGGTAATATCATAGGTAAAGGTTAATTTATTTTTTCTAACGACTGTATAGTCGCCCTATTGGCTTTTAACTTACTATATAACTTATAGAAAATCTGATATTTAATACTTACATAACGCCTGTCGTGGCGCAGAGGCACAAGCGTGCGGCTGTAAATGCGACAGGTTGTGGGTTCGATCCCCACTCCAGGAAATGTAAAATTTAGTATTTTCATTTCTTGGGTTTGGTAACAAGGCAAGGCGCGGCGTTAAGTTCCGCCACTCAACACGCAATGCCTCAATTCGGCGGAAAGTGGGGAACGGAAATGTTGAAAGAGAATGGAGTGTCATAACACTAGGTTCTCTGGTTCCTTCTGCCTACCCTGCTATATGCGGGATACAGCGTGAAGTTCAAAAAAAAAAACTTCCATACTAGGCTTAGGAACAACTGAAAGCTTGTTTAGAGCCATAGTGTAGTTAGTATAATTAAAAACTGTGTAGCTGAAAAGAATGACAAAGTTTTTAAATATTTAGATTTACCTAGTTATTCACTCATCGCTTGTCGTGGCGCAGAAGGACAAACATGCGACTGTAAAAGCGACAGGTTGTGGGTTCGTTCCCACTCCAGGAAATTGAATTTTTCATTTCCTGGGTTTGGTAACAAGGCAAAGCGCGGCGTTGAGTTCTGCCACTCAGCACGCAATGCCTTAATTCGGCGGAAAGTGGACAACGGAGTGTCTTAACATTAGCTTCCCTCTACCTACACTGCTATATGCGGGATATATCCCGCATATAGCAGGGTAGGTGTGAAGCTATGTATGTATGTAGTTAATCACTGTTAGTCACTTAGCATTGTAGTTGTTGAAAATTTAAATATTTTCGGTAATGTTTTTCAATTTAAATAGCCTTGCAGACATTAATTATTAGTGGGCAAGTTTTTATAAATTAATTTAATCCGAATTCCAGCTTTATCAAACTAAATATAAATATTTTATATAGTTATTGGAAACATCCCATAACTACTTACGTGTTTGTTTCTTATAAAAGTATAAATGTAACCGCTATAAATGAATAACTACAATCTATTTAGGGAAACGTATATTTCAAAGGTACTTTACTGTAGAGTATTGCATTTATTGCTCGTATGTACATAAATTGTACGTTGTGTGTACACGGCACATGGCACATATTATACATAATATATAGAATCGAAATAACCTCGTGTAACGTCACAAGTAGGAACTATTATATACACAAACATACTACTTAGGTACCAGTGGTAAGGGGTGGAAATTTTAGTTAGGCAAGCCGGTAAATTTAGAGAAGCCGATGTATATTTAGAGAAGCCGGTACAATTATTTAGGGAAGCCGGCAACTTTAAGAGAAGACGGTATATTTAGGGAAGCCGGTATAGAATGTGAAGGTATTTTGTAATTTCACTATCCAATTTTGACGAACTTTAAACGTCTTAGCTTGTTTTTTGTAAACTCAATTACAATAATAAGTCCACATTTTCCTGGCAACTTGCTTTAGACTTTATTTCTTTGAGCTCCACATTTTCCTGGCGGCTTTTCTTAGGTCTTGTACTTGCACTTTGAAAAGTTAGGTAAGCCGATGTTAACCGTGTTATTTGGACGCCTCGCTCTTGCTACTTAAGTATATACAGCAATATACGATGAAATATTCTTCAATTTCTTAGCATTCGCATATTTTCACGCGTGACATTCATTTATATGATGTATGGAGCTTCTATATGCAAATGGCGTTATGAATATTAATTAAACAAAGCCTATGAAACTCTTACATCACTGCTTATCAGTCACATACATTCCTTACACGACGCTGTATAAAATATTGTCGCTAGGTTTTAAGGGAAATTGGATTCTTGACAATTCCTTTTAAGATAAGGATGTATTTTAACGCGGTACAGTTCGGAAGTGCTTGTTTTAAACGGTAGTAATGACTTCGACTCCCATTTAGGGAAATGCTTCAGCTGTCCCGCATATAGAAAGGTAGTCTGAGGAAACCTGAGAGCCTAGTGTTAAGACATTCTGTCCTCGTAACATTTCCGTTTCCCACTTTCCGCAGAATTAAGGCATTGCGTGTTGATTGGTGGAACTCAACGCGTTTTGCCTTGTTATCAGAGCGATGAAACGAAAATATTTAATATTTAAAATATGAATATTGAACATTTTTAATGTTCATATGTTTTTTAATATTTTTTGTATTCTCTGAACGATTGCCTAAACACTGATACTCCACTCAGTAGGTAAGTAAAATAAATAAATACAAATATATACATATATGTACAAACACCTTATTAGGAATAAATAAACCAAATCCGTCCTCTACAAATGGCATTCAAAACGACAAAATAAGTCACAACAACACATAATTCCTGTTATTATTTCCTTACGCATAATCAGATATACGTCAAAGAAAATTACAGGTTCGCCTATTTCTTTAAGATAGCTATAAGCATTTTCCCGGTAAATGTGATGATGCCGTTCCATTACGCATCAGTTACGATTCGTTCCGAGTCACGCGATGTTAGCATTATCAACCTGAGCTTACCTGTTTGCTATTTACTATTTTTTTTCTTTTATAAGTGGATTATGAAACTTATTATTGGCTCGCGTTCCACTAGTTATTAAGCAAAGCTTTTTGTAATGATTTATGTAATCATATGTTCTTCTTATGGTAAAATGACAATTGTTTTGACTGGTTGGTGTAAAATATTTGTAAGAATTATATGTATAACAGTATCCAATTCAGAATGTGGTACCATATCTATACCTTCGTGGGTAAACCAGGTAACTGTATTTCAGTGAACTTTTCAGTAGACGCTTATACCTAAGGAAGACGTGGAAATATCTGGTTGTTGAATTGTAATTGAAGCTGATAGTCGTAATGATATTGGAGTTATATTGTTTTCAAACAACACCAATGACCTGTTACACAGCTGCTAAACGAACTACTTTAAAAACGCGAGAAGTGGAGCTAGCTAGTACTAATATGTTTTTTGAAGGCAAAGTTGGTAAATAGAACGAAGTACTAAGACACTCCGTTAATCTCTTTCCGTCTAACTTCAAAATATTACGTATTGGTTAGCAATAACTCAACACTACGTTTTGTTTTAGCAATCCGAGGAAACGAAAATAATTCATATATAATCATTCCCCCTTGTGGTAATCGAACCCATAACCACCGCTCTTAAAGTCAGATATTCGTATAACGAAACGATGGTTTCAAAACAATATATATAACTTACAATTTAACAACCAGAGTGTTTTAATACAAATAAAAACACGAAATTGTTATAAGGATATCACGAAACAAGCAATTTCAAATTTTATGATCTATAAAAGCTAAAGCCGTCGTGTCACAATTGAAATATGCTTGAGTAAAAGCAATGGTTTTGTGTACACTGCCAGATCAAAGTCTTTAAGCCAGAGGTACCGATAGAGAGCGGCGAACGGAGTGTCGTGACACTAGGATCTCTTTGCATACTCTGCTATATATGGAATATGTTTGAAGCTGTGCGCATTATTATTTTTTTTTTATGGATACCGGATGGCAAACGAGCAGAAGGACCGCCTGATGGTAAGTGGTTACCTTCGCCCATGAACATCTACAACACAAGAGATGTAGTAGATGCGTTGCCAACCTAGAGGATACAGATGGAAAGGGAGGATAATGTAGTAGTCCGCTATCGGAACCACCACATTTTGGGGAAAGGATGGGTGGGAAAGGGGAAAACCTGGCTTACATGCCATCGAACCGGAACACATCATAAGATATTTGGCGGTTCGTCTTTGACATGATAGTGGTCGCGAGCCAGACGGAGGACGAACCTCCTACCATCCTATCTCTTGATAATGAAAGAATTTAGTGAATTATAGCAGTTTCAGTTCCAAGGTTGGGTAAATATGTGAAAATAAAAAATATACAATAATAAAAAGAACAGATTCACGTTTTATCTCACGACGTCAGAGACACCCTACTGTTAAGACGCTGTTCGGAGCTTTCTGGCCAAATGCGAAACACTGCGTGTTAAGTGATGGAACTCAGCGTGACGCTTTGTCTTGTCAAAGCGAATAAATGTAATTAATTTAAATATAATTTTCACCCCAGTAGGAATCGAACCCACAGCCAATAAGCCAAAAAATGGTATATGATTGTCACAATGCGCCACGATGGCCTTTAAACGATAATGTTACTCAAAAAGTTTTTAAATTTATCTAGTATTAGCTGTCTCAGTTGTCATACATTAGAAATTTCTCTAAATTTAACTGTAGTACATTGAACTAAACTATCAAAAACTTTTAAATAACTTTAGGAAATGATAGCCAAAGAAATATTACTTGCCACCGATAGACAAAAAAATATGGATATAAATAAAACATATTTAGGTACCAGAGTTATATTATATAATTTGAGACAATCATGGCGTGTGGCACAGTCTTAGTGTAAACGCGGTGGTTCTGGGTTCGATTTCCACTCTAGAAAATTTAGAAATAAAAAACAGTTATTTTAATTTCCCTACTCTAGTAGGGCAAAGCGTGGCGTTGAGTTACGCCACTAAGTAAGTGTAAGGAATTCGAGCAGAAAGTGCAAACGGAGGGTTTCGACTTAAGGGTCTCTTCACCTTTTATTATGTATGTATATAAAAAAAAACAATGAATACGCATAGATAATGCATTCCAACGGAAAGTTGAAATCATGTGGTAATCATATTATTGTATGAAAATCCATCCAATAAAGCACTAATCCCTTTACAATATACATACGATTGGTGGCTAATTATATTTTACAGGCGTCAGATTTTTAATTAGCGATAATGAATTAAAATTGTTATGTGCTTATTAAAGATTAATATTTATAAATACTAGAGCGAACATTTTTTTCTATTGTTTTTTTAGCTTCACGCTGTATTCTGCACATTGCAGGGTAAGGAGAGGAAACCTGAGAACCTATAGTTAAGACATTCCGTTCTCTTTTAACATTTCCGTTCCCCACTTTCTGTCGAATTGACACATTGCGTGCTTAGTGGTGGAGCTTAACGCTGCGCTTTGTCTTGTTAGCAGAGCAAGAAAATGAACATGTTAAATATTATTTTCATTTCCTGACCAACTTCCAAAAAAGGAAGTTATCAATTGGTTTGTATTTTTTATGTGTACAATTTTTTTTTATACAATTTGATTTTTTTTATATGACGGCTACTGCTTTTGATGTAGTCCCATTTCAATTTAGTTAAGTTCTGAAATTAGTTTTTGAGTAATTTCGAAATAAAAGTACCCGTTTTCGGTTTTATTTGGTTATTAAAATCATCATAATTTATGACGCCTGTCGTGGTGTAGGCACAAGCGTGCGACTGTAAACGGGACAGGTTGTGGGTTCGATTCCCACTCCAGAATATGCTAAATTTTCATTTCCTGGGTTTGGTAACAAGGCAAAAGTGCGGCGTTGAGTTCCGCCACCCAGCACGCAATGCCTCAATTCGGCGGAAAGTGGGGAACAGAATTGTTGCAAGAGAACGAAGTGTCTTAACACCAGGTTCTCAGGTTCCCTCTGCCTACCCTGCTATATGCGAGATAATGCATGAAGTTAAAAAAAAAGAAATAAAAAAAAAATCGTTTGGGCAAGTTCAAAAAAAAATTTCGCAAGAATACAAGTGAAACCGTTAACAATAATTATAATATAAATTAAATAGAGCAACTTATAACGTTGGTATAATATACGATCACAAAATTAATATAAGCGCTTGACAAAATAAATGAAAAGCGCTTAACTGTGTTAAAATTTTCGTTTATATATTTCTTAGTATTAATTATTTCTTAATATAATATAATATTCTTATGAAATTAATTTGAAATGGGTTAAACGATAACGATATTACAGCCCAAACTCTTGAATATACATACAAGAGGTTTTGTGAATACAATTAAAGTGTATATTGTAATTTTGTAGAATACCCAACTAGCAACTAGTATTCATGATTATCCTGTACAGCAAAATGGTCAGAGAAATTCTAGTGTCAGGGCTCAAATAATTCAGTCAGTCAGGCTTAAATAATTCTTTTTTTTTTAACTTCACGCTGTACGAGTATCCCGCATATAGCGGGGTTCCGTTCCCCACTTTTCGCCAAATTGTGGCATTGCGTGTTGAGTGGCGAAACTCAACGCCGCGCTTTGTCTTGTTACCAAAAAGAAATGAAAATACTAAATTTTACATTTCCTGGAGTGGGTGTCGAAACCACAACTTGTCGCGTGGTACGTGATATTGGCAGTAAATAGTGCTCATCTGGCACGCCGAAATGTCTTAAATTAAAAAACAACAACATAACACTTGGTTGAGTTCGTGACAGCTTTTCTTAACTTACTTATTTAACTTCACGCTTTATCCCTAGCGGGGTAGTCAGAGAGAACGGAGCGCCAAACGCTACGGTCCTTACATACTTCTTTCGTCCTCGTCCACAGTCATTAACCTCTTCATGCATGCCCTCCGGGGGGTCCTCATGCTTTTTACATGACCTTTTCTTAACAATACGGGTAAATATAAATAATTACAATATAATTCGTCTCTCAATTTTTTTTTTTGGAAAGGACAAGGCCAATGAGCGTTCGGTTCACCTGATGGTAAGTATCGCCGCCGCCCATGACACCGTGTAATATCAGAGAAGTGTTAAGACACTCCGTTTTCTTTTAACTTCTCCGTTCCCTACTTTCCGCCGAATCGAGGCATTGCGTGCTGAGTGGCGGAACTCAGCCCCACGCTTTGCCTCGTTATCAGAGTTATAATAATATTATGTGATAAACACAAATTTGCCAGAGAAAATGTAATAAAAAGTTACCACAAAAATGAATGTAGGTACGTAATTTTGGAGCGAACTATCGTTATAAAAGTTTGTTTCCACCGCGTCTGAAATGTTTTCATTGTTATCTCACCGGGTTCGAAGTTTGACGCCCACCCTAATATGCTTAAGTGAAGGATGTGGCCCTAGACAATTGGCCCAATATAAAAATATAATAATATGATGTTTTACTTATGGATAAGACAGATCGTTTCACTTTATTTGTTGTTTATAAGTTTTGAGTTTAGATCGATATTTTGGTTATTATTACAGCAATTTCTATATCATTTCTGCTTAGGAAGAGATTTAGAAACTACGATGTTATTTTACGATTAAATGATTTTTTCTTTGGAAATAGTTTGAACTCATAGCTATCGTATTTTAATATGTTAAAGAGTTATTCAAAAACTTATGACAGGAAACGTCGTCGTCGTCGTACGTAGCGGGACTCAAACCCGCGTCTCTCAGTAACGGTCAAGAAGCACAGGGAGGAGATTCTTATACTATGAGGTATTTGTTAAAGCATAATAATTTTGACTTCATTGACTAGACCGGTTACACGGTTTCCAGAAGTCCATCACAAATCAATATAATATTTGTTTACATATAAAATAAATTAGTTATTTAGACTAATTTTTTCAATCTCGATAAAATATAGTACTCGTAAGGAGCTTTAGATCAAAGGACTATTTTCACGTATTCAAAAGAAAATCTTTTCAATTTTGAACCCTTATAGAGGATCTTATTACAATTTAAATCATCAATCTTACAGCGAGATTAAAAAGGTCATAGAATTTTGTAGGAAACAAATATAAACCCTGAATAAGAAATCTTGTACACCACCAATAATATACCACTAAAATGTTTGAATATAATGTTTAGTTTTATGATTTTTTTAGCTTCACGCTGTATTTCGCACATAGCAGGGTAGGCAGAGAGAACCAGAGAACCTAGTGTTAAGACATTTCGTTCTCTTTTAACATTTCCGTTCCACACTTTCCGCCGAAATTTAGGCAATGCTAGCTGTATATTATAATTAAAATCATTTTCAATTCCACGCTCTGGTAAAACGAAGCGCGGCGTTGAGTTCCGCCATTTAAAACGCAATTCGTCGGATTCCGGTGAAAAGAGGTGAACGGAGTGTCTTAACACTAGGTTATAGGTAAAGTTGCTTTTTTAAATATTTTTTTAAAAAATAATTGTCTAAACACTGAGATTAGCTAAATTCTAACTCAATAGCTCGGTTAAGGATTAGTTTAAGGTAACGCATTTTGTTTCGAAATCTTAGTCATTTATCAAGTCGACGGTTGACGGAATACTTACATTTATCTTCGGTTCATTGGACATATTGTGGTGTTTTTGTACGAAAGGGCTAAAGAATGCACTAAAAGTTTTCGTTAAGTTATTTTTATTCTTGCTGAAAGTTTTTTTTTCAGATATCGTGAATTCGATTTCCGCGTGATGTTTTTAATACTAACAAATATTAATAATATATACTATTATTATAAATAGGAAAGCATGTTTGATTCTTCGTCCCTCTTTGACTTTGCAGTGAATCGATGTCATATTTTTTGAGTAGAGATAGATGGCTGTGAAATAGTGACGTAAGTTACAATTTTACCGCGCTAAGGCATCTCATTCCCATAGAAAGATTTACAATGATGCTTTATGAAGGTATCATACTCATATGTCATCTATGATGAACTTGTAGTTTTCATTGATTTTACGAAGGAAGCCGCGGGTAACAGCTAGTTCTATATATTTTTTTAAATTAATGTTGATTTAACATTATTGTCATTTGACAATAATTATGATTTCATAGTGGTGGGTGAACGTAATGCGATAAAAACTTAAGCGCGGCGTTGAGTTCCGCCATTCAGCACGCAATGTCTCAATTTGACGGATAATGAGGAATGAAAATGCTAAAATAGAACGGAGTGTCTTAACGCCAGTCTCGCTAGTTCCCTCTGCTAGGCAGTCTGCCTACCCTGCTATATGCAGGATTCAGCGTGAAGCTAAAAATATATGATATGGGTTTTTCTTTGTTTGACTCTCTCTTTGCTTTATCCTAGCAGAGCGGTGGAATATATATAATATAATTCCTCTAAGTGGGAATCGAATTCATAATCACTCGTGTCTCACTGTGCCACAATGGCCTCTGTTTTACTAGGTGGTGCAGTCTAGGCGAATGAACTTCAGTAGTGTAATAAGTAAGAGGAGAGACTTTACGACTTTGCTAAGTTACCTTTGTTAAGATTTGCTTAATGTTACATCTTAGTAGATGATAAAAGTATTTTTCTTAATATAAGTTCAAACTGAAATTCTTATTTCGGTCACTGCGGTGGCTGAATTCACTTATACAATGAAAATTCTTCGAGGATCACGCTGAATGCCACACCTTTAAACCTAAAAATGCGGCAGCGGTGAAGCCAAATTTTAACCATGGAACTGGCGACACCACATCCCAGTACACGAAACGTTTGAAAGGATTTCAAAATATGCCTAACATAAAAATATGAATTGTAGTTTATGTGTTCAATCCTTATACTAGCTGGAGTATTAAATTTGATAATAATTTTTTTATTGAAATATAGATTTTTTTTTAAATCTAACTTATTTTATGATGGCTTTGTAAGTTTATATAAGGAGCTGCGCTACGTAATTTTATTTACGCAAAAAAGTTAGGGAATTATGAAAAGACTTTTTAACTTTTTTGTATATATTTTTTAATTTTTATGGATATTATTATGTTATATTTTATATGTAAAAACTAAGCAAATTACATAATTTATTTATCATATTATAAATTAATTCGATAATTATCTATAGAACATTTGAATTTTATTTTGGCCAAACCACGCTTATTTCTAATATTTAACTTGGCCCCATTTTCACATTCATGTTTTTGATGGAATGTAATATATTTTATGTGTTCACCACCTTTCTGGCCTACAAATGACAACTAGCAGTTCGATATAAAATTCAACTGCCACTACTTATTTTATCAAGCATATACAGGTTCATTTTGAAAAAGGTTGATACGATTTGCATAACCGTCTTAGACTATAGACAAATATATACGAGTATATAAGTTATATTTTTTAAGCGCCAGTTCTTCTCAGGTCCGAGGCATTAAATTTAGTGAACCGATGGTAAATTATTTGACGTTCAAAAAATAACGCATGTAACTTCTTATTTTGAATAAAATTATTTGACTTTGACTTTAAACAATTTATTTAGGAGCTTATTTCTCTTGTTATCATCTCTGTAGAGGGATAAATAAGTTGAAATAAATTGTAAGAAACGTATAACAATTTCGACACACTGGAATAGAACGCATGGCTTAGCGATCGGAGCGCTTGAACGGTGTCCAAGAGGAGCGGGTCGAATACTGCTGCGTTCAAATTTTTATACTTTGTTTTTTTTTTTTAACTTTACTCTGTATCCCGCATATAGCAGAGTAGGCAGAGGGAATCCGAGAACCTAGTGTTAAGACACTCCGCTCTCTTACATTTCCGTTCCCCACTTTCTGCCGAATTGAGGCATTGCGTGCTGAGTGGCGGAACTCAACGTCGCGCTTTGCCTTGTTACCAAACCCAGAAAATGAAAATACTAACATTTCCTGGAGTGGGAATCGAACCCACAACCTCTCGCGTATACAGTCGCACGCTTGTGCCTGTGCGCCACGACAGGCGTTAAATTTTTATGCGTTTATTTTAAGTGTGTAATTAACAATTTAAAACTATATATATTTTTTTCAACAAATTGTGAGCTTGACTGTAGCACAAATTCAAAGGATTAATTGCCTAAAATTATTTAATTGTCGATTCAATACTTAGATTACATTACACTATACTATAGGGTTAAGGGTTTTCATGGGGTAAGGAATTGAGTTTTCTCAAGGAAGAAATAGTTATGCGTTAATACGTAATAATTATATATAATTTTCATAAATGCCTCAATTTGGCGGAAAGTGGGGAACGGAAATGCTGAAAGAGAATGAAGTGTCTTAACACTAGGTTCTCTGGTTCCCTCTGCCTACCCCGCTATATGCGGGATACAACGTGAAGATAAAAAAAAAATCACAAATATTTTACCAAGATCAGCACAATTTAATTTTATAATCTTAGTACCTTTACAGATATTCTATATTTCAAGGAGAAAAATAACGTCATTATTTACTTCTGATCTGGTTTGGTCTGGTCTGAACCACCGCAAGTAACGCCGCACTATGTCAAATTTAAAAAAAGTATAGGCATTGTAAATTAAAACATTTTTCCCTATAATTTGAACTTACAACCACCGGACTCAACACCAAAAACCCTACATTTGTATAATAACTATATTCCCATGTCATGAAACATACACGAATTTACGAGAAAATATGGAAAAAGAGCGACTCCGGTTTTTGTCGGTCTTGATATTATCAAGAGTAAGCTTTCTAAGTTGATGATAGTCTCAGTGTTGATTAAATTAATGTTATTCTGTTACAAAGAAATTAGTTTTGACTTTAATTAGCTTAATTTTGATATTGAACTTTGCTCGTAGCAACTCATAATGATGATGATGATGTCCTCCTAGACGTATCCGTCGACGGCGACACACTGTTGTTACCAGGTGTCATCTGCGCGAGAATATGTTATAGTACGTAAGTATGTGCGCATACACAGACGCACTCTCTCGTCCGTTCGTTCCTTATTCCAATGGAACGGAGTACCGCTACGATCAGAGGAACGATTGGATGCAGTGTCTGGCCGACGGTAACTGCACGCGCCCTCTACCGTCGCCCTGGGCCATCCACCTTGCCTTGCTGGATCGCCAACTCCGCCAGGCCGTTTTGCACTATCTGCGTTGGGCTGCCATCCTCGCCGCCGATCCAGACTTTAGTGTTTAGCAGAAGGGACCTGCTTAGTTGGACTTCATTTTGGAATTTTTTGTTGGAATCTTGATGTACTTTATTTGTATGGATTTTACTCGCAACTCATAATAGGGAAGTGACTTATGAAGTATTTAAAAAAAATTGAGAGATGTGAACTCTGTTATAATTTAATATTTATATAATCAGCTTTTACATTCTTTTTAGTGGTATGATCTTCTATGCAAATCTTTATCGATTTCGTTAAATACGTGTCTCAATACCGGAGAAGCCATTATTTAAATTAAAAAAAAAAACTAGCTTCACGCATTATTTTTCATAGCAGTGTAGACTGGGAAGACCTAGTGACAAGACACTCCGTTCGCTGCTATCCGCTCGTCTGCGAAGCATTTTGCTTTAAGCGGTAAAATTCAGTACCACGCTTTGTGTTACCAGAACAAAAAATAAAAAGAATAAATATAATCGTTGCCCCGAGTGAGAATCTAACCCACAATCAATCGCATGTTGTTTGTAGCCAGACGGTGTCCCACTGCGTCACGATAGCCTCTGCCATTACATAATGAAATTAAATATGCATTTCAATACAATATCCTATAACACTTGTCGTGGCGCAGAGGCACAAGCGTGCGACTGTAAATGCGACAGGTTGTGGGTTGGATCCCCACTCCAGGAAATGTAAAATTTAGTATTTTCATTTCTTGGGTTTGGTAACAAGGCAAAGCGCGGCGTTTAGTTCCGCCACTCAAGACGCAATGCCTCAATTCGGCGGAAAGTGGGGAACGGAATTGTTGAAAGAGAATGGAGTGTCTTAACACTAGGTTCTCTGGTTTCCTCTGCCTACCCTGCTATATGCGGGATACAGAGAGAAGTTAAAAAATAAATAAATAAAAGTATCACGAAATAAAGCGTTACTCTTAGTTCTTCAAAGAACTAAATGAAGATAGAAAATAAAACAGACTTTTAAGTCAAGCTGAATTAGATCCCGAATATTCTTTGTAAAATTTTCTTTACCTAAAAGGTAAAGAAAATTTATTTTTGATCAAGAGTTTTCATAACGTTATACATATATTTTGTTTAAGGATTACTTTTTTATTAAAAATTTACATATGTGCCATTTTTTTGACTTGGTAGAGACTCTGATCGCCAACTATCTATTATATATATTGTAGTAATAATACGAAATGTAAATGTATATTCAATTTTTAGCATCACGCTGTGCATCCCGGACATAGCAGTGAAGTTAGTGGAAACTTGAAAATCCAGTGTTAAGACACTCCGTTCTCTTTTAACATTACCGTCCCCCACTTTCCGCCTAATTGAGGTATTTCGTGCTAAATGGCGGAACTCTACGCTACACTTTTACCTGTTACCGGAGCAAGGAAATGAAAATACTAAATATTATTTAATATTTTCATTTGCTTTAAGATTAACAATCCCACGCTTGTGCCTCTGCTCCACGAGAGGGCTATTAAAACGTTTATTAGATATTCTATTCATTTTTATTTTAGTTTTTCGTTATTTTTTTTAAATTGGCTTGTAAATAAATGTTCAAAAGTCATACCTGTTATTATAATTTGAGCTAACCGTTGAGTTGGAGAAGAGAGGAAAATTAGCAACTCCTAAAATGTATAACTAATATAATTTTGTTCTTAAGATGGGTTGATAGGCGTGAAGATGGAGGGCGAAAGAAAATTTATATTTGCATAACGCGGAGTGTGCAAATTTGTTAAAAATTTGGAGATCACAAGGTTTTTTGTATCTTTACTAAGGTTTTGTGTAACATTTTAACTACCTTCAGTTCAATAACTTCAATTATTATTATTTTTGTTATATTCGAGTGCAATTATATACGTTTATTTGTATTTTTTTTGAATTATAATTAACTATATAAATACATATGGACGGGGTAAAATTAATAGCACCATGTTTTTATTTTATTGTTATAATAAAAGAGCAAATAATAAATAACGAAAACGTGAGATGAGGTGA
Organism: Philaethria dido; assembly: GCA_033558755.1. NCBI lineage: Eukaryota > Metazoa > Arthropoda > Insecta > Lepidoptera > Nymphalidae > Philaethria > Philaethria dido. Next base: position 50,713 of record JAKGSA010000837.1, on the reverse strand, counting down.
AGGTGACATCGATAGGTTTTGTCTTGCCTATTTTGTTTCGCCAGAACACAGATATGAAGATATATTCAAAAAGAATCTCTTCGTTGCAATTGAGCCTAAAACTATAATGCGTAGTGTAATTTTAAGATAATGAAAATTTTATCATAAAGAGACTGACTTTAAATAAAATGTTCTAAAAGTAAGATTATTACGAATAAATCAAAATTACCTTTTAGATCTTATCAGAAATCTCAAGAGTCATCAAAACTGTTTTGTCGTTTCTCTGACAATATAATCTTACAATTCTAAATATTTTTCCTACCCTAATTGGTGAATACTTTGTAAAATATATATATATATATATATATATATTTTACCTTCACGCTGTAACCCGCATATAGCAGGGTAGACAGAGGGAACCTAAGAACCTAGTGTTAATACGAGTACACTCCGTTCTCTTACAACAATTCCGTTCCCCACTTTCCGCCGAATTGAGGCATTGCGTGCTGAGTGGCGGAACTCAACGCCGCGCTTTGCCTTGTTACCAAACCAAGGAAATGAAAAATTCCATTTCTTGGAGTGGGAATCAAACCCACAACCTGTCGCGTTTACTGTTGCACGAATGTGCCTCTGCGCCACGATAGGCGTAAAATATTAAAAAACTATTATTTTGTTACTAATTTCACTTCAATGCTACATTGCTAATAAAAGGTTTTCTATTTCATAGAATTCTACAGTTAAAACGTTCCGAGTCACTTCTCTTTGAAACAAGTGTTTGTGTAGTCCATTTTCTCAACAAGCGTTCTCGCCAACATTTCCCTTTCTTAATTAGTTTTGAATTACGTGATGATTGCGCTGTTAATTTGCTAATTTAAGCACAAACCAATAAAAGTCAATAAACAAACCAAATGTTGTATAATTGTATCATTTATTTTTACTAGTGCACCCTTAAACGCGTTAACAACGCGTTGTCTTTAGCAATGTAACAAGGCTAATCGCGGCGTAGAGTTCCGCCACTCAACACGCAATGCCTCAATTTGGCGGCAAGTGGGGAACGGAATTGTTGAAAGAATGAAGTGTCTTAACACTAGGTTCTCTGGTTCCCTCTGCTTACCCTGCTATATGCGGGTTACAGCGTGAAGTTATAGTAACAAAAAAAAAATCTCATGTTTACCTTATAACAAGGTGATCAGAGAGTGTCTTGACACTAGGTTCATTCATTCATTCGGCAGTGTGTGTGTGTTATCTTACTAGACTAGAAAAATTAAAATTTTAAAAACAATATTTTAAATGTGATCCTCCGAATGGAAATCAAATCCACGATTAATGACGAAGAATCGAAGAAACTTTCTGAAATTCTTAAGAGAATGAAATTTTATGTTATACAGTCAAATTTATGGTAGATGAAATCGTAAATAGTATAGCGTCATAAAATCCATGACAACGTATATAATAAAATATTACAGTTTCAATACGTTTGAGTTTCGAATCTACAACTTAATTTTTTTAACTTCACGCATTATCCCGCATATAGCAGCGTAGGCAGAGGGAACCTGAAAACCTAGTGTTAAGACACTCCGTTCTCTTACAACAATTCTGTTCCCCACTTTCCGCTGAATTGAGGCATTGCGTGCTGAGTGGCGGAACTCAACGCCGCGCTTTGCCTTGTTACCAAACCCAGGAAATGAAAAAAGTCATTTCCTGGAGTGGGAATCGGACCCACAACCTGTCGCATTTACAGCCGCACGCTTGTGTCTCTGCGCCACGACAGGCGTTATTTAAATATGAATATTATTTTTAATCATATAATTGAACAAGGAAAAAAAAGCGGAAGTAGCCTCGAAAAATACTGAAAAAATAATATAACATCTTAAAACACCACTTTGTCATCCTGAGAGTTTACTTTTACATTACTTAATGCTCATGAGACTGACACCTCATTCGTCAACATTTGTCACTGCTTGGTCTCTAAACAATAATTAGTGATAGACGACAACATATAATATTATGCATTTGACAATAACAAAATGAATCCTATCGTAGCGCAGAGGCACAAGGGTGTGGTTGTAAACGTGACGGGTTTTGGGTTCGATTCCTGCTCCAGGATATGAAAATATTAAATAATATTTAGTATTTTCACTCCCTCGCTCTGGAAACGAGGCAAAAGCGTGGCGTTGAGTTTCACTACTCAGCATGCAACGCTTCAATTCGGCGGAAAGTGGGGAACGGAAATGTTAAAAAGAGAACGTAATGTCTTAATAATAGATTCTCTGGTTTACACTGTCTACCCTGCCATGTCCATAGCGTGAAGCTAAAAAAATATTGGCTATATTGCATCCACTATGATTTCAAATTTGGGCTTTAAGAAATTATTTTTGAAGTGAAACACGACAGGTTGTCGGTTCGATTCCCACTACAGGAAATGTTAATGTTTTAATTTTTCTGGGTTTGGTAACAAGGCAAAGCGCGGCGTTGAGTTCCGCCACTCAACACGCAATGCCTCAATTTGGCAGAAAGTGGGGAATGGAATTGTTGTAAGAGAACGGAGTGTCTTAACACTAGGTTGTCAGGTTCCCTCTGCCTACCCTGCTATATGCGGGATACAGCGTGAAGATAAAAAAAAAGTATCTTGTAAAATAGAGATGAATCTAAGCTAGTTATTCCTATTTATTATATTATATTATTTTATCGTAGTATGGCAAAGAATATACACCTCATATTACATTAACCGTACAGGAGCCTTTTGCGTTGCAGAGAGAGAAGTTTGGAGCAGAACCTGGTATTTGCGACCCAAGAGTAATCTTAAGGGGCCCCTTATAATGTGCATTAACACTTACGCTGACCGAGCTCTTCCCTCTAACCTACAACGTTTATAGTACCGTGTTAAATTACAGCAAATAATTTCGTTAATCAAAGTGTATGTACTCGTACTTAAAAGTTTAAAGTCCTGTTTTACCATTGTTTTACAAGTTCCTGTTAAACTCAGTATAAAAGATATAAAATGTAATACGATGTTGAATATATTTAAACTTGAAACTTTTTCCATCAAGATTAAATAATACTAAAACAAAGTAACCAAAGAGAGACAATAAAGTCAGTTGTAGGTTATTAGGGAAATGTAAAAATTTATTTAAATAACTTAATTTACAATATATTCAAGGGACAATATTTAAGGTGATTGGTTGTCGGTTCGATTCCCACTTGAGGTCATGATTATATATTAAATTGTTTCTAGTAAGATAAAGCGCGTCGTTAAGTTCCGTTCACCACGCAAAGTCACGAAGTCGTGTTTTTATTTTATTATTTGGTTTACCAATAATTGTTACACAATAAAAAGTAGAAAAAATTACAATACCATACACTTAAAATCTATGCGTACAATTATATTAAAGGTAAACACTGCACGCAAACAAAAAGTGGTGAAAAGTGACAGAAAGTTATTGACACTAGATTCTTTTTTTAACTTCACGCTGTATCCCGCATATAGCAGGGTAGGCAGAGGGAACCTGAGAACCTAGTGTTAAGACACTCCGTTCTCTTTCAACAATTCCGTTCCCCACTTTCCGCCAAATTGAGGTATGCGTGTTGAGTGGCGGAACTCAACGCCGCGCTTTGCCTTGTTACCAAACCCAGAAAATGAAAATACTTTATTTCCTGGAGTGGGAATCGAACCCACAACCTATCGCGCTTACAGTTGTGCCTCTGTGCCACGACAGGCGTCACGACACTAGATTCTCTCTGCCTATTACGCAAAAACCATAAAAAATAAGAAAAAAACCTTAATTTATATAGGTTTTATTTACTAAAGTATCCAAAGCAGAAAATTTGTTTCTTTATTTGATTTTCACGCCCTCTGTTTTCGTTGGCTAAGGAGTTAGGAACTGTCTTTGAATAATTGAGTATCTAAGTTATGAGAATCCTAAGTACAATTTTGTGTTGCGGTTCTTGTGTGATTTTGCTGCGAATGACTTAATCATTTCTGAAACTCATCCTGCTTTTGTATTGTGTAGCTAAATATTAAATGATTGATTATGATTTTTATTTTATTAGCATATTGAATGTTTTGTATTATATTAATGCATTTATAGTTGTTTTTAATAAAAATAAAAATACTGGCACTAAAAATTTTTTTGCAGATTGCAGGAAATGGAATTTTTCATTTCCTGGATTTGATAGCAAGGCAAAGCGCGACGTTGAGTTCCGTCACTCAGCACGCAATGCCTCAATTCGGCTGAAAGTGGGGAACGGAGTGTCTAAACACTCGGTTCCCTCAGTCTACCCTTCTATACGCGGGATACAGCGTGAAGCTATATAAGTATATAAAAATTTTATTTTTCGGCTTTGATAATAACAAACGCGGCGCTGAGTTCCGTCACTCATCGCGCATAATCTCGACTCGACTTCGACTATTAGGGAAAAGCGTAAAGCTAAAAAATTAAATGATAACAATATTATTTGGGCATGTCATGACGCAGAGACACAAACAGGTGATTGTAAACGAGACACGTTATGGGTTCGATTCTCTCTCCAGAAAATGAAAATATTAAGTAATATTTAGTACTATTTTCTATCTCTATTTTCATATCCTTGCTCTGGTAACAAGGCAACGGAACGGAACGGTAAGGAACGGAATTGTTGAAAGAGAATGGAGTGTCTTAACACTAGGTTCTCTGGTTCCCTCTGCCTACCATGCTATATGCGTGTTACAGCGTGAAGTTAGTAAAGAAGGCAAAACGCGGCGTTGAGTTTCGCTACTTAACACGCAATGCCTGAATTCAGCGGAAAGTGAACGAAGTGTCTTAACACTATATTCTTAAGTTCCCTCTGCCTATTCCGCTATTTGCGGGAAGCACAAAGCAATGTTGCTTATCGACTATCAATTACCAATATATAAACGCTTACGCTACTTTAAATCAAAAAAACACAAAAAATATCACTTTCATTATCAAATCGAATATAAAAGTAGCTTGTAGCTTATATCTAAGGGCCTTAGTACTCGAAGATTTTATTACAGAAAAATAAATTAAAGTTAAGAGTCAATTACTATGGTCCTCAACTTCACCGGGCTGTCGCCGGAACGAAGATTCTGCAAATAGAGCCAGCTAATTTGGATGACACACTTTTAAATGGTATATAATAAAAGTTAATAGGAGCGGACCATGATTCCTGGCGTGCTCATTTCCCTGCCGTTCCGCCACGTTAATTAGCGTTTTGGCGTTGATGTTCTAATAATTTTTATATAAAAAAACAGAAGTGAGCTGGTGAAATTATTTCATTGTTTTTTTGTAAATAATTTTGTGTAAATAACTTTTGTTAATGCCTGTCGTGGCGCAGAGGCACAAGCGTGCGACTGTAAACGAAACAGGTTGTCGATTCCCACTCCAGGAAATGTAAAATTTAGTATTTTCATTTCTTGGGTTTGGTAACAAGGCAAAGCGCGGTGTTGAGTTCCGCCACTCAACATGCAATGACTTAATTTGGTGGAAAGTGGGGAACAGAAATGTGAAAGAGAATGGAGTGTCTTAACACTAGGTTCTCTGGTTCCCTCTGCCTACCCCGCTATATGCGGGATACAGCGTGCAGTTAAAAAAAAAAGCAACTTTTGCAATGTGATTTCAAGGTGTATGTAAACTTTTTATTTTAGCGGTTTCACGTTTTATCCCGTAAAGTAGGGTAATCAGAGAGAACCTAGTGGCAAGACACTCCGTTCGCCATACACTCGACTTCTAAATATCAGGTGTTCGGTGACGGAATCTAACGCCGCGCCTTGTATTACCACAGTGAGGAAATAAAAATAATTCCGGTTCGGTATTTTATTATTATTTTTTTTAACTTCACGTGTATCCCATATATAGCAGGGTAGGCAGAGGGAACCTGAGAACCTAGTGTTAAGACACTCCGTTCTCTTACAACCATTTCCGTATTCCGGTTCGACATTTTATAATACACTTATATGCACGACTAAATCTTTAAAATAGTTTCAGTTAAAATAATTTAATCCTTCTCCAAATAAAACAGTTAATATAATATTTTAAATATTTCCCTGATCCAAAAGCAAAATACGACATATATGCGCTATAGCACAAAAACTAGAGAGAGCCTGAAGACAATGTTAAAAATCTACTACTCATATTTTAACTAAATTTGAATAGGACCACATCAGAAGTATTAGCTATCATATGAAAAAGGAATCATCAGAATTGTTTCATCCAGCATAAAGTTATGCGTTAATACACACATAATTTTCCCTGTGAGGGGACGGGCTTAGAATACAATTCCCCTCCGCCGCTGGGTAGCGTCCCGTAAGAGTCGGGTATTCCAGTAGTTTGGTGGTAGGAGGTTCCTCCTACTGGCTCGCGACCACTGTCATGTCAAAGACGAACCGCCAAATATCTTATGATGTGTTACGGTTCGATGGCATGTAAGCCAGGTTATCCCCTTTCCCACACACCCTTTCCTTAAAATGTGATGGTTCCGATAGCGGACCACTACATTGTCCTCCCCTTCCATCTGTATTCTGTAGGTTGGCAAAGCATCTACAACATCTCTGGTATTGTAGATGTTCATGGGCCAAGGTAACCACTCACCATAAGGTGGTCTGCTCGTTTGCCATCCACAAAAAAAAAACAAAAAAACAATAGTCGAATAGAGAATCGCCTCGTTTTTTAAAGTCCGTTATCAAACAATGTATTAAAAACATTTTTCTATGAATTTGCAATAAAACAATTTATAATGCCAAAGCCTATTAATTATATAGAGTCGTACTAGACTCCTGCAGTTTCCAGTTAGTAATTAATTTTGTCTTTAATGAGTGTCATTGTTAGTCACAAGTACAAGTATAATAAGCGGAACACACAAGGAACTTGTAGAGTGGTTCGTATACTCTTATGTAGAAATTTGATTGTATATTTTCATATTATAATTTGATTAAATTATATTTAGTATTCACATTTCCTCGCTCTGGTAACAAGGCAAAGCGCGGCGTTGAGTTCCGCCACTTAGCACACAATGCCTCAATTTAGCGGGTGGGTAACGGAAATGTTAAAAAACGGAGTGTCTTAGCACTAGGTTCTCAGGTTCCCCCTGCTATGTGCGAGGGATACATCGTGAAGCTAAAAAAATTAATATTATAATTTTCTTTCAAAGGAAAATTACTGATTATATGTACCAGTATACACATAAAAATGAAGGAATGGATACTTTTAATATTTTTAAAGTGTTAATCACACACTAAGGAATAGGAAAACATTTTTTACAAGAAATCGAATAAAAGTACGTATTTATAAAAACGATTTAGCTGTATAAGAATGTATGGCTTAGCGGTATTCGCGGGTTCGAGTCGGGCTACGTTCCAATTTTTATGCGTTTTCTCAAAAAAAATGGATTTTTAATATGGTACTACCTACCATATTAAACTATATACGCCTATAGTGGCGCAGAGGCACAAGCGTGCGACTTCGACGCGACAGGTTGTGGGTTCGATTCCCACTCCAGAAAATGTAAAAGATTAGTATTTTCAATTCCTGGGTTTGGTAACAAGGCAAAGCGCGTCGTTGAGTTCCGTCACTCAGCACGGAATGCCTTAATTCGGCGGAAATTGGGGAACGGAGTGTCTTAACACTAGGTTCTCAGGTTTCCTCTGCGTACCCTTCTATATGCGGGATACAACGTGAGCTAAAAAAAAATCATATTAGAAATTCATCAAAGTTGGTTCACTCAGTAAAAAGTCATGCAATAACACACATAAAAATACAGCCGAATTGAGAACCTTATCCTTTTTGAATTCGGGATTATACCACATTTTATAAGCTTATCTCTCTATAAGTAAAATATATTTTTTGTTATTAAGTATTGTACAATACGTGACATGAGAACGCCTATCGCGGCGCAGAGGCACAAGCGTGCGACTGTAAACGTAACAGGTTGTGGGTTCGATTCCCATTCCAGGAAATATAAAATTTAGTATTTTTATTTCTTGGGCATGGCAAAAAGGCAAACTGCGGCGTTGAGTTCCGCCACTCAACACGCAATGCCTCAATTCGGCGGAAAGTGGGGAACAGAATTGTTGAAAGAGAATGGAGTCTCTTACCACTAGGTTCTCTAGTTCCCTCTGCCTACCCTGCTAAATGCGGGAAACAGCGTGAAGTTAAAAAAAAAAAAAAAAAATTTTTAAACTAATAGTATAATTTTTTATATTAATTCTGATTACTTCTATATTTTATATAAAGTGGAACGGAATAAGCACTTGCTGTTCGCGCACGTGATTACTCTACCTGTAAGAAGTTTATTATAAGCTCATAAACCACAGGCAACCACAACACTATTACAGTCTTCGTTATTTTAAAATAACTTTTAAGTTAACGAATCGTATTAGTTGCTGGATTATTTTATACCACCCTCGCATGCAGTTTACTTAACTTTATGATTTTATCGCATATTTGGGTAGGCAACGTACACTCTAGGGTCAAAACATTTCGTTCTCTGCTTTCCATTTAAATTTGAAACATTGGTCGTTGATTGGTGAGATTCAACGTAGCATTTAGCGAAGGAATAAAAATTTAAATATAAAACTAACACATAAGTATGGATCGAACGCAAAACGTTCGCTTTTACAGTCAAGGACCCACTGCGCCACAGTGTTATCTGGCAGAATAGGTGATGAAAAGGCTTGTGAAAAGTCCATCCTATTCTATTCTTTAAGCAATTTCAAAAAAATGAGAAGGTTCTCAAGTCGGCTGTATTTTTGTTTATAGTTTTTACCATACAATTTATTTATGGATGAACTGATGCTAATGTTGATGAATGTTTTTAATGTAGTTCCATTTAAATTTAGTTAAGATTGGACGAGTTTTTGATTTATAGGTGATAAGGATTGTGGGAAGTTTGTTTTTTTTTATTTTTTTTAGCTTCACGGTGTATCCCGCATATATCGGGTTTGGCAGAGGGAACTAGAGAGACTAGTGTCAAGACACTCCGTTCTCCTTTAAGATTTCCGTTTCCCACTTACCCGTTCCCGTTACGTTAAGATCTGATCTGATGACTTGAGTAGTTTTAGAGTTATACTGTCACGCAATGTAACTGTTTTTTTTTAACTTCACGCTGTATCCCGCATATAGCGGGGTAGCCAGAGGGAATCAGAGAACCTAGTGTTAAGACACTCCATTCTCTTTCAACATCTCCGTTCCCCATTTTATGTAACTGTTTATTGTATTTTATATAAAGTTGGCTTATTTGTTAAAACCTTAATTTTAATTATTATCACTTTCATCAGATACATTCGGAATACCGAAACGAAATCAATTTTTCAATGTCAATTAATAATATTGAATTTCAATCTTTCTTCCTTTCTTTACCTTAATATAAATAGAACATTTATGAAAAATAAATATATAAATTAAATGATTGAATTGAACCCATAGTGATGCTGCGGGACACTATTTGAATGTCGAGTGGTTCTGATAAGACAAAGCGCGGCGTTGAGTTCCGCTACTCAATATCATTATTTCTGGCGGAAAGTAAAGAACGGAGTGTCTTAACACTAGGGTCTCTCTGACTTGTATTGTATGCGGGCAAAAGCGTTAAAGCAGTATAGATATTTAAATAACACACATAATCATAAAGAACAAAAAACCGGACTGAACCAATTCTTCAAATTTTGGAAGCAAATACATATAAAGTAAGCTATAACAGCTAGTTATGTGTTATATATTTGAAATGTGTTAATTAACTCCTTTTAGATAATACCCCACACGGAACACCCATCAACGATTTTTTTGTTTTAATTGCCTCTAACGTGCGCCATATTGAATTAAGAGTGACGTCACATATCTAAGAACACTTGGAGTATCAATAGCTATCTAACGTCACCTTAATTACATAATTCGGTCCAGGGGTTTGGAAGTTATTACAAACATACATGATACGCGCGAAAAACATAACCCTCTGACACTCGGGTAAAAAACAGGTTCACGCTTTACCTTTATGCTTCACAGAAAGGAGGGAACCTAGTGTCAAGACACTCCGTTCATTGCTTTCCACCTGAATTTATCAATCAAACATATTTTTTTTTAACTTCACGCTGTATCCCGAATATGCAGCGGGGTAGGGAGAGGGTATGCAGAGGGAACCAGAGTATTAAGACACCACATTCTCTTTCAACTTTCAACAATTTCGTTCCCCACTATCCGCCGAATTGACGCTTTGTCTCATTACCAAATCCAAGAAATGAAAATACTAAATTTTACATTTCCTGGAGTGGGAATCGAACCCACAACATGTCGCGTTTACAGTCGCACGCTTGTGCCTCTGCGCCACGACAGGCGTTCAATCAAACACAAATATTTAAAATAATTTTAACATATTTATTAGAAAATGCATACCAGTGATATAGGTTTAGAGTAATTACACGGTCCGATCACCATGTCTGTTCATCTGTTGCGGCCGCGTACGTGCTAGCTAATTAGTGTTCCCTATCGAGTTGCATGTGATTTATTTAACATTTATACGCCAAAGCTAAGCTTTGTTAAAGGTATTTTAATTTAGTTTTTGTAGAAGTAACCACTTACCATCAGGTGGTACTTCTGCTCATTTGCCATCCGTTATCCATAAAAAAATATATATGTTTGCTTTAAGATTAAATTAAAGAATTAGCTGAATTATAGAGAATGTTTATACAGTATTATAGATCTAAACAGAATAAAAAAAAATATAATAAAAATAAAAATGAATATGAAATGTCATTTTCATATATTCATGTTATATTTATTATGTGACAATTTCTTCATTACTTCATTACACTTACATTTTGATAGAATTCTTTGACAGAACTTAACGAAACGTAAATTACAATCAATTTAGATTATTATTGATAGATGAAATACAAAAGAAAAACGGTACCTAAATATACTAAATATGTTATATTTTGAGTTAAATTTTCAGATAATAGCTGTTACCCGCGGCTTTGCTCGCGAGCTCAATGGCAGTTCATACTAAATACTATAATATACATATAGTGCGTATAGGTGTTAATTTGAAATCTTTAAACGTTGTTCGTAAACATGATTATGCTTATCAATTTTTTTTCTAATAAAAAGTATCCAATGTCCTTTTAACAGCTCTGAAAATATATGTACAAAGTTTCATGATAATTAGTTCAAAAGAGATCACTTTTGGTGATAAGGCCGCCTTTGCTTACTTACATGTTTGTCACTTTGTTATACTTTATGTATTAAGTGCAATAAAGTGTTTTATTATTATTTTATTATTGGTTGAGTAGTTTTAGCGTGAAAGCGTAACAAACAAACTTACATTTACATTTATAATAATAGTAGGGCTTTGAACAATAAATCAATTATTACGACATATAAATTACATAATTATATGTAACCACTACATTTAAAACAATTAACTTAAATAATTCTGGTTCACAAAATATATGTATATAACTGTCAAAAACATTTGTTTCATAAAATATTTCAATATAATTTCCAATAAAGATGGCTGTACATTTATCATATTTATGATAATCACATGTTTAAAATATATGAAGTATGAAATGGCGATCCGGCTGCTATTTACACCTGAGCGGAGCCGCGAGACTTCAGCAAGTAAGATAACGATATAGGGTTGCTACCGAATTAAATTGTAGAAATATATATTTATTTATATAATTGTATGTTTTTTACTGATTGACTATTTTTTTTTTTTTTTAGTGACGTAATAATTCTTTACGTATTTTTATCCAAGTTTTGTAAATATTTTCTTTTAGATATACATACACGTAAGATATATTTAATTAAAAACAATATAATTATTATTATTTTGCTTCCAGGAGTATCTTTATGTTTGAAGACCACATTTTAATAATGAGTGTAGTACACACACACTCATACACACACGCGCACACGCCCACGCACACACATTGTAATAATATCTTTAGACATTTCCAAGTATATAAAATAATATTAAATTATATCGGACCATGTTACTTAGGTACAACCAAAATTATAATATCAATTTTAAAATAGTTCGTTTTAACCATTAACAGAAAAAATGTTTGTGTTCTATAAATTCACCGGGCTGTACTGGGTCCATTGACTTGCAGACGAGAGAAAGTTAGAGCAGTGTTTGGAAGGTAACGTCCTAAGTGTAGATTTAAGGGGCCCTTTTAAAATAAATGCACATTAACGCCCCTCTCTCTACTTAACTAATATAATTATATAAATAATGATTATTAATCACATATATTGATATGAATAATGAGTACATACATACATACATAGCTTCACGTTGTATTTACGCATATAACAGGGTAGGCAGAGGGAACCTAGTGTTAAGACACTCCGTTCCCCACTTTCCGCCGAATTGAGGCATGATAATCATTCATTCATATCACATCATTGTTAATTATTCAATCACAGTAAATGATATATACATTGATCATTGCATAATTTGTGCACAACCCTAACAGCGAACGTCGTGTACATTCAGAAGATGCGCACAGCTGTTTCCTTAGTAATATTTCTGCAGTTTGCTGAACTCTACTCTTAAATCCTTGTTATAAGTACTTTATTTTAAAATAAAACTCATTTCGATACGTGGTACACTTGTGTTATGCTTTTGTGTGGTAATTTTTTTTAACTTCTTTGAAAAATATACTGGTATATTTTGTATTACAGATGGATAACATGATGATAATAGAATAGAATATTCTTTATTGCCCATAAAAGACACAAAAAAAGAAAAAAATTAAGGTAGGCAGAGGGAACCTAGTGTTAAGACACTCCGTTCCCCACTTTCCACCGAATTGAGGCATCGTATTTTTTTGAATAATCAATTACGTAAGTAATTACCGTAGCGTTTGACGCTCCGTTCTCTCTAACTACCCCGCTAGGGATAAAGCGTGAAGTTAGGTTAGGTTAGGTTATAAGTAATTTAACGTAATTGTAGAATTATTATTGACATGGTCATGAATTTAAAGCCCACGTCACGAAATAATATAACTATACATTGAAAATACTAGAAAATTTGTCTATGCATCAAATAGCATAATATAAAGGATGTCCCAAAATTTAGAAGATTTGACTTTGCCGCCATTTGCTATTATATTCATTATTCATTCGCTATTAAAAGACTAAAATGGCATTTTCTATTTAATTCAAATCTTGCGTTAATTTTGGGACACCCTATATAACTAAATATTGTTATATCATATATTCATATAAGATATTTAAAATGTTCGAATGTCCGTTTTTTCTCCGTCTTATTATTTATTTATCTGTTTATATATACATCTTCTATTGTTATATAGAACAATATAGTGGAAAGTGTTATCACTAAACGAAACTTAACGCCGCGCTTTATGTAACTAAAGCGGTGAAATTAAAATAAATTAAAAATGATTATTCCCCCGAGTGAGAATCGAACCTACACTCAGTCTCGTTTACTGTCAGACGCTGACATCATATTATAATGTACTTTATTGTTATTTTATTATAATTGGAACAGAATAGATGTTAGATGTAGTTTGTCTTTTCAATAGTAAATATTAGGTGTCCTTATTACATACAATAATTGTTATTCAAATATTTGAAAATTAATAATTTGAGTTCATATTAGATTGTAACGCCTGTCATGGCGCAGAGGCACAAGTGTGCGACTGTAAAGCGACAGGTTGTGGGTTCGATTCCGACTCCAGGAAAAGAAACATTTTCATTTTCTGGGTTTGGTAACAAGGCAAAACGTGGCGTTGAGTTCCGCCACTCAACACGCAATGTCTGAATCTGGCGGAAAGTGGGGAACGAATTTGTTGAAAGAGAACGGAGTGTCTTAACACTAGGTTCTCAGGTTCCCTCTGCCTACCCTGCTATATGCGGGATACAGCGTGAAGTTAAAAAACTACACACTGGGACTAACAGCCGACATGTGTTTTTACAAAACTAAAATGCAACATTCACATCATTTGACCAGAAGGAAGATTTTTTCACTTCACACTGTATCCCGAACACAGCTGGGTGGGCATAATGAACTTGAGAGAGTAATGCTAAGGCACTCCGTTCTCTTAGGATTTCTCTTAACCACTTTCCGCCATTGAAGCATTGCATTGCATGCTGACTGGCGGAATTCAACGTATGCCTTGTCGTTCTAATAGAGCGAGGAAATGAAAATACTAAATGTTAATTAGTATAAATATTTAATATTTTCATTTCCTGGAGTGGGAAGTGAACCCATAACCTATAATGTTTACAGACGCGTTTCTGCCCCTCTGCCACGAGCCTCAAGGAGTAATCTCCTGTAAATAAATGATAATAAAATTTGGAAAGATCCTAATGCCGTCTCCGTCCGTAATCCGTCGTCATACATACAAAAAATGAACTGATTGTAGTTCTATAGTTCCATTAAGTCGTTGCAGTAGTAGTCTCTTACTAAACCATAGAAAGATTTTGCTGTTATATCTTGCCTAGTTCTACCAGGTACATTACACATTAATTATATATACTCGTATTCATTTAACATTAATATTATTCTTTTTAACTTCACGCTGTGTCCCGCATATAGCAGGGTAGGCAGAGGGAACCAGAGCATCTAGTGTTAAGACACTCCATTCTCTTTCAACATTTCCGTTTCCCATTTTCCACCAAATTGAGGCATTGCGTGCTGAGTGGCGGAACTCAACGCCGCACTTTGCCTTGTTACCAAATCCAGGAAAAGAAAAATTCCATTTCCTGGAGTGGGAATCGAACCCACAACCTGTCGCGTTTACAGTCGCACACATTAATAATATTATAGAAAATAATTTAAACAATTTTTCTTTATTCAACAGTAGATGCAATAGTTCAGTGGTACAGTCGTCACGGTCAGACAGTATAGACTCAAGAATGCAAGGTAAGTTCCACTGCGGCTGTATCGCTCCGGCACTCGTTCGAACACGCCACATACAGTCACGCGATGTCCACATTACTGGGCGAGATTTCGTTTCAATCACTTTGTATCTGAGAATCTTTTACATTTACTATATTCTGAAAACAATTTTATTGATATTATAATATCGACTTTACAATGTTCTTGAATAAAGCTTGCTTTAGTGGTACAATTGAAAAGTTAATATGTTTACATATTAAAGAGGTTTTTTGATGAAAATATTTTTTTAAGAAACAATGTTAGAAACAGACAAACAAAAGTTGTTAAATAATGTTTAGTAATTTCTTTTTTTTGTTCTGGTAACAAGGCAAAGCGCGGCGTTGAGTTCTGCCACTCTGCACGCAATGCCTCATTTCAGCGGAAAATGGGGAACGGATATGTTAAAAATGAACTGAGTTCTCAGGTTTCCTCTGCCTATCTTGATATATGTGGGATACAGCGTGAAACTAAAAAAAAATATGTTAGAAACAATGTAAAGTTAATAAAGTATAACTCGTCAAGCTTTAAGAAATTTGCTTATTTGAAACTTAAACAATGTATAATATCGTTTTAATATTTGTAATTGCTCATCGTAATAAGTTACACATAATAGATTTTTAACTTTGACATAGTTTTATAAAATATATTAATGAATCAGTCATAATGACAATAAGAACGATCGAATCTCAATCGATTAACACATTACTAACATCTATGTTAATAATGTGCTTATCGCGTAAAACACGCGTTTCACATACCCTTATAAAAGTATATATGAAGCACATAGTCATGTGACATTTATTTTATTAATTTATGTATTTCTAATATCCATAAATTTTAGTTATGCCAAATTTCATACTACCCCGTTTTCATAATTTTCGTATTTTTGAACTGAATTTTCTTTTAACCATCTCAAAAGCAAAAAATAATAAACAGTAAAGTTTTATAAAGAATGATAAAAGGTGAAAAATGTTTAAAACATCACACTTTTTGCATACATGTGATAATTTCACAAAGAAGCAACTAATTATAGTTTGATTTGGTCTCTTTCTCTAAATTAGCGATGTACTTAATTTTATTTCCTGAAAAATTCAGAAAAAATATTTTATAAATAGTAATATTCAATTTCATAAAGATATCTTTAATAGATACCGAGAAAATTTTTTTTTTAAGGGTTGTGACCACCATAACTTCCCTTCCTGTAAGGGACATAAAAATAAGTATATCGCTAATTCAGAAAAAAAAAATCATTACACGCCAGTGCAGTTTTTCTTAGCTTATCCTGCTAGACCCTTTCTAATCATTTGAATACAATCCAAAACTGAAAACATTTGATTAATACATATATTAGATAAATAATATACGTAATGCGATGTTTGTTAGGGTATTCAGAAATTCCAGATTCCAGGAAGTTGATAAACATCTGTAGCAATAACCTTATCGTTCATCATTCACCTCACGTACATGAATTCTGAAACTTACTCAATATTAGCAGTAAGTACGCTTTGTGGATAAATATTAAGAACACAGTGCAGCGAAATAGGAACACTGTTTTGTTAATTAACTTCAATAAAACTTTTAGATTAAAACTTTAATCGCCATAAGAACTGCCGTTCCAAAATAAGTACAAAAGTTGCGGTTTGATTTTAAATTTACATAATTGTACCACTACGTAGTCCAATTAAGGGAAAGTTTCGTGAAGTAATGTTCGTGGTGGGCAGATAAGATTACTTGTATTGCTTGTAAAGTGTTTTATTTTATAGGCGAATTGGGAGTCTAATACAATATTAAAAATTATGCGATAGCCAGTTAGTTACATTCATATATACTAGTGACTCCAGTGGTATAGTGGTATAGGTATAGGTATAGTGGTATACCTTGCCTTAGCAACGTATCAACATGTCACTTTAAACCAAACTAAAGTCTAGTAGTAATCTAGTCTCAATTCGACGGAAAGTGGGGAACGGAATTGTTGGAAGAGAACGGAGTGTCTTAACACTAGGTTCTCAGGTCCCCTCTGCCTACCCTGCTATATGCGGGATATAGCGTGAAGTTAAAAAAAAATGTAATCTAAAGTGTATATCGAATGAAATATTTGATAATGTAGGTAATATTTATACAATCAATTTTATATTTCTGATACACGGTTATAAAAAATATTGGTTTTCAGTACTTCTCCATATAAGCTAAATGTATGCCATATTCATACACCATCCTTATAGTTTTCATAAAAAGGGACCCAAAATTCTTCCTTAACGTATTACCGTTAAATCAAGCAAGACTAAATATCACTAGATATAAAGACGCTATAACATCTTTGAATTTTCTTTATCTTAAGCCTAAACCTGTTCTATGAAGAGCGATTAAACAAGGAAAACATATTAATATCTTTGAAATTTTTAAACGCTTATAATATACTTAGAAAACGACAAATTTTTTATACGTTTTCTAAGCATATTAGCATATACATACATAGCTTCACGTTGTATCCCGCATATAGCAGGGTAGACCCCGAATTGAGGCATTGCATGCTGAGTGGTGGAACTCAACGCCGCGCTTTGCCTCCACCCAGACAATGAAAATTTTATTTCCTGGAGTGGGAACTCGAACCCGCAACCTCTCGCGCTTACAGTCGCACGCTTGTGCCTCTGCGCCACGACAGGCGTTATTAATTATGTTAGTAATATTTAAAATTTAACTAAGAATAACTTTATGTAGGTAGCGTTCCATATGTAGAGCACAGTATATTAAACAAGCGTGGGCATTCATAAGTATGTATATATATTCATTGTTGCTATATTCAGTTCACTCACGTCATAAATCTACTATTATAGGGTTAGAAACTTATGACGTCTGTACTGGATAGCTGGAAGTATTTCAGCGTCAGCCTGACGCTAGTTGCAAGCCAGATACAATTTCACGGTGTGCCAACTTGCAAAATTCGTCGCGAAATTCTAATTTCATACAAAATACTGGTTGATATTCAGAATCGACTGTTCCATTTTGAATTTTGTGGATTCAAATGAAATTTTTTATGTGGGAATTAAAAATTGTAATTAGCAAGTGTTTTTACTAATTGTATATATGAGTAAGATTTATACATGAAATATTTTTTATAATTATCATTTTTTTTTTAGCTTCATGCTGTATCCCGCTTATAGCGGGGTAGGCAGAGGGAACCACAGAACCTAGTGTAAGGATACTCCATTCTCTTTCAACATTTCCGTTCTCCACTTTGCGCCAAATTGAGGTATTGTGTGTTGAGTGGCGGAACTCAACGCCGCGCTTTGCCTTGTTACCAAACCCAGGAAATGAATATACTAACATTTCCTGGAGTGGAAATCGAACCCACAACCTGTCACGTTTACAGTCGCGTGCTTGTGCCTCTGCGCCACGACAGGCGTTTGGTTTCATGATAACTAAATATTTTAAATAAGTAGTTGTTTGGGTTTAAAACATACCTATATGAATAAATTAATTTTGTAGCTTTTACGCACGTATTGTAAAGCATAAATGGACTAGGAGTACATCGATTTTTCAGATTTTTGTATAATGAGTTACTTATAATTTGAGGTATGGAACAATGTTTTAGAGAAACTTATGTTCTAAGTTACCTGTATTCCTTATTAGCGCGGCTGTCGAAATCCAAAATCATCCAAAATTTCAGTTTGGAAGATTACAAGTTCCAGATTGTACAAAGTTGTGCCATAATAACTAATGTGTTATAAGCAGGTAGAATAGACATTGATACATTATACTATATTTACATTAGCTTAAATCTTCATGCGGTCGTGGAGCAGATGCGTTAAGTCTGATTGAGTATAAGATAGATTTACATTCAAATCCGGCGTGAATAAGTTGATAAACCGAAAATGCATTCACTTTTAGGACAGGCATTTCTAACTATGACTTTTAGTTGTTAAGTAATTCTAATACTTATTATATTTATATTGAAAAAGAACAACGGATTGCACTTCGGGAGTGCTGGTGGAATTCACTTCCACCAACTCAAACTTTAATCTTCCAACTTTATCATGGTAGAGTAGAACACGCACAGGTGAAAGATTTAAAAGCAAGAAGTAATCAAAAGAGGTCAACCACTCATCGAGAAGATTTGTAAATTGAATTGAAACGATTACGTGAAAATCCTTTGCAAACTATCACCAAAACACTTTTTATTTTTAACTAGAAAGATTTTTACGACTACAACTTTTTTTTTTAACTTCACGCTGTATCCCGCATATAGCAGGGTAGGCAGAGGGAACCTGAGAACCTAGTGTTAAGACACTCCGTTCTCTTACAACAATTCCGTTCCCCACTTTCCGCCAAATTGAGGCATTGCGTGTTGAGTGGCGGAACTCAACGTCGCGCTTTGCCTTGTTACCAAACCCAGGAAATGAAAAGACTAACATTTCCTGGAGTGGGAATCGAACCCACAACCTGTCGCATTTACAGTCGCACGCTTGTGCCTCTGCGCCACGACAGGCGTTACGACTACAATGAACCATATATTACAAACACAAATACTGCTAAGTTCAATAATCACATATAAAAATTAAGATACCATAAATTAAATCTAGCAACATTGATTATCATCATACATACGCTTACCAAGTGTGCGAAGAAGCTAATACTATCACTCGCAAAAGTTGCGGGGTAGTTGATGACGGCATATGGAAATCTTATCTATATATAAATATGAAACAAAAACTTTATACCCCTTTTTTACGAAACTTACGCGGAGGAGTATGAAATTTGACACACTTATAGTTTATATAGAGAAGGAGTGCGGAATGCTAATATATTTTTTTTAATAATGCATGAAAATTATATTCAATTAGTAAAATAAATGCTGCGTTTGACATCCATTTATACAAATGACATATACATTACTAAAGACAACGCGTTGTTAACGCGTCAACGGGGACACTAGTAATATAATAAATATATAAAGATTACAGTTAAAACCAAATATATTTTTCAATAATAAATTTCTTAATCTATGACCTTATAGTTTTATTTTCCTTTCCTAGAACTTTAAGACTTAAAGCTTCTTATAAAACGGACGAATGAAAGCGGATTTTATTTCTTAGCACAACACTTAATATTTATATTTCCTACTATTTTCTCTTGTTATTTATTCATGATGTTCATTTTTACTATTTTCTTTTAGAAGTACAAAAAAACGAAATATTAGGTGTAAGATAAAGCAAAAATTAACAATTATTTACGCAAGAGCCGCTCTTATCGTAATTCGCGGCAAATGGTAGACGGATATCAAACTAATTTCATTACTTACCTTCGTAAATATTAAAAATTTTACCCAAAAACGCTCGTTAAATATGCTAAAGCCAGCGAACAAAAGTGGATAATCTGTTTGGTGTCCGACGAATTAAAGAAGCCGGCAGAGCCTCTTACAAGATCAAAGGCACTTCGCCCTACTAATTGATCTTTGAATTTTGATGGCGTACTCCTAAATTCGGCCTTAATTACCAATAAAGTAAAAATTTTAATACCTATAAACAGTATTTAAATAGTGCTCGGTATATTTGGTTTGTGTTTCGCGAAATTGCACTTTTACCTGATTGAAATAATAAGAACGCCTGTCGTGGCGCAGAGGCACAACCGTGCGACTGTAAATGCGACAGGTTGTGGGTTTGATCCCACTCCAGGAAGTGTAAAATTTAGTATTTTCATTTCTTAGGTTTGGTAACAAGGCCAAGCGCGGCGTTGAGTTCCGCCACTCAACACGCAATGCCACAATTCGGCGAAAAGTGGTGAACGGAACTGTTGAAAGAGTGGAGTGTCTTAACACTAGGTTCTCTGGTTCCCTCTGCCTACCCTGCTATATGCGGGATACAGCGTAAAGTTAAAAAGAAAAAAAGAAATAATAAGGTTTGAAAAGCTAATTGATATAACAATAAGAAAACTTAAAGGAACCTCTAGTCGAGTTTTGTTATTATTTGTAAATGAACAGCAAATTAGAGAAAATATTAAAATGCAAGTAACAAAAACTTGTACTCTCTGAGTTCTTAATAAGTACAAAGTGAACAAGCAACTAGCGACTTCCGGTGACTTTGTTTGTATTGAAGATTCATTTTTAAAACTTTAAACGTGTGATTTGCCAAATATTTTTTCTGAAGGTGAAAGGTATATTATTGTATCTAGGGATATTAAGATTTACAAATTTTGATGAATAACATGAAATACTTTGGAAAATATCTAATTTTTAACTTTATGATACTGAATTATAATTTTATTCACAATAAAAGTTAATATTATTTTTAATAACACTAGAAATAAAAATAAGTTTCTCGTATGTCTTTGAGAAGAACTAACTAATTCGTTAGTTCTTTTTAACCCACTTCAAAAAGGAGGAAATTATCAATTTGACTGTATTCTTTATGTATGTTACGCATATAGCAGGGTAGGCAGAGGGAACCAGAGAACCTAGTGTTAAGACACTCTATTCTCTTTCAACAATTCCGTTCCCCACTTTCCGCCAAATTGAGGCATTGCGTGTTGAGTGGCGGAACTCAACGCCGCGTTTTGCCTTGTTACCAAACCCAAGAAATGAAAATACTAAATTTTACATTTCCTGGAGTGGGAATCTAACCCACAACCTGTCGCGTTTACAATCGCACGCTTGTGCCTCTGCGCCACGATAGGCAGGCAGGTTAGTATATCTCATTAGAGTTATTCGTAATAATTATATATTTTAGTGCATTTCTTGGACGTCGACTTTTTTTGTGAAAATACTAATTATTTTCATAATTTCAGTAGCGAACGATAGTAGTTGCGGTAGCTCTCATTATATGAAGTTGTACTAATATAATTGAAATTCTTGTGACCGGCGACGTTATTCCGAGAATCGCTTAATAGTTCCTTGACTTACTTTAACCACGTGGGGTGTAATCTAAGCCTGATTTTTCCACAGATTAACTATAAATGTAATTATAGTGATATGAAATATATATTTAAATTAAAATAATATTTTATTTACTATTTTTTTTTGTTAAATTTTCCCAAAATGTGTGCAAAGTACTAAAGTGTGCGTTGACTGAAAATTATAGTTTGGCTTATACTTTAGACGTAAAAATATTATTAAATCATAAATATTATCAGCACGCAATGCCTCAATTCGGCGGAAAGTGGGAAACGGAGTGTCTTAACACCAGGTTCCCTCTGCCTACCCTGTTATATGCGGGATACAGCGTGAAGCTATGTATGTATGTAAATTATAAAATTTGAATTTATAATAAATAAAAAAAATATTCTCTATATTATAATTGAAGAAAAAAGACAAATTTGCTTTTGTTGCTCATGTCGACATCAATTTTTAAAATATCTCACTCATTCTCATATCTCACAGTAATTTATTTGGTTTATATTTGGTTAACGGAATAGTCGGAGCAGTGGTGCAGTAGGATAACGTCTGATAGTAAATGCGATAGGTCGTGGATTCGATTACCGCTCGGAGGAATGAATAAATATTTAGTTTTTTTTAATTTCTCCGCTCTGCCAAGACAAAGCGCGGCTTTGAGTTCCGTCACTTAACTAAATTCCTCAAATTCGAATGGAAAGTGGCGTACGGAGTGTCTTGACACTAGTTTCCCATTGACTACCTTGTATGAATAAATAACATGAAAGCTGCTATCCTATTTGCATATATCGTAGGCTTAGTTATATTTAACGCCTGTCGTGGCGCAGAGGCACAACTGTGCGACTGTAAACGCTACAGGTTGTGGGTTCGATGCCCACCACAGGAAATGGAATTTTTCATTTCCTGGGTTTGTTGCCAAGGCAAAGCGCAGCGTTGAGTTCCGCCACTCAGCACGCAATGTCTCAGTTCGGGGGAAAGTGGGGAACGGAGTGTCTTAACACTAGGTTCCCTCTGTTTACCCTGCTATATATGGGATACAGCGTGAAGCTATGTATGTATGTAATTAGTTTTGAAGTATAATAAATATCCAATTATTTTTATCTTCAAGTAAAGTATATAATCTGCTATCATATTAAAGTTGGAGCATCAATTGTCTAGTTAGACGAGCTTAAATTCTGTGCAAGTGTTCACTTAAGGGGATTATTGCCGGTACCTTAGCCGGAGTTATTTGCTAGGAAAACTACTATTCCTTTAGATTGTTCTGTAACTTACCATTTTATTTATTATTAAAAAACCAATTTTGAGGATTGGTTTACCATTTTATATGTTCAATTTTGTTTTTACTTATTTTACGGAGAAATAATGAATTGTTATACCTACATAACATTAAAACAAAGCATTTTTCCATTGATAGAGTTCCATTGATGTATTATTCATACATATAGGCAAGACGCCAATTCGGTGAAAAGTGGAGGACAGAAATGTCAAAAGAGAACGGAGTGTCTTAACACTAGTTCCCTCTGCTTACGCTGCTAGAAAATAAATAAATAATATGTTTATTAGACCAAAAGATTTCTTTTGGTCTAATACAGTAACCAGATAAATATATATATTTATTTTTTTTAACTTCACGCTGTATTCCGCATATAGCAGGGTAGGCAGAGGGAATCTGAGCACCTAGTGTTAAGACACTCCGTTCTCTTTCAACAAATCCCATCATTCCCCACTTTCCGCCAGATAGAGGCATTGCGTGCTGATGGGCGGAACTCAACGCCGCGCTTTGTCGTATTACCAAACCCAGGAAATGAAAAATTCCATTTCTTGGAGTGGGAATCGAACCCACAACCTGTCGCGTTTACAGTCGCATGCTCGTGCCTTTGCGCCACGACAGGCGTTAATAAATAATAATATGTAAGGAATATAGCTTGAAGTTATTACGAATAACTCAAAATCTAATCGTCGGATCTTAATTAAGTTTAAATGTGACCACATCAAAAGCACAAGCTATCATATATGAAAAAGAGTGATAAAAATTGGTTTACCCAGTAAAAGCTACGCGAAAACATGCATAAAACAAAATACATTCAAATTGCGAATTTCCTCCTTTGCAAGTCTGTGATAAATGATAAACTTTTGGAAAGCACTTTTTTAGCTTCACGCTTTATCCCCCATATAGCAGGGTAGGCAGAGGGAAACAGAGAATCTAACTTTAAGATACTCCGTTCTCTTTTAACATTTCTGTTCCCCACTTTCCGCTGAATTCAGACATTGCGTGCTGAATGACGGAACTCAACGTCGCGCTTTGTCGTGTTACCAGAGCGAGGAAACGAAAATACTAAATAATATTGAATATTTTCATTTCTTGGATTGGGAATCGAACCCACGACCTGTCTTGTTTACCGTCGCACGTTTGTGCCTCTGCGCCACGACAGACCTCATAACGAAAAGCCTTTGCTATTAAAATATCAACATTTATTATTAAAGGATCTCTTTGACATCTTAACTTTTATAGAAATATAATTATTGCATGAATATTTCTAAGAAACTGACTGCAGTATTAAATATCACTTGATATTTATTGCCATTTGCAACACACCTTTGAATCTACTTTGTCTGTTTATTAAATACGTCCACGAACAGACACTAATTGACTCACCTCAATCAAGTTGCTTTGTTCGGTCTATATTTGATCTAAAATTTATTCAGCTTTTTAATTTACATATATTTTGTTTTTTACATGAAAAAAGATTCACAATTTTTTCCACATAACAGGGTTGCCAGAGCTAACCTAGTTTTAAGAGACTGACTACGCCTGTTGAGTGGCAGATCTCAACGCCGTACTATATCTTAACAAAGCGGGAATTGAATTGAGTGGGGATTTACACTACCGTCATAGTGACAACGATCAGGTGCCGTCTCGCTGCAATGACACTGATGCAAAATGGACAACAGAGTGTCTTGACTCACAGTTCTCTCTGCCTATGTTATTTGCTAAGAGGAAAAACATCATGAAACTATTTTTTTATTGTATGTAATGTTAATGCCTGTCGTGGCGCAGAGGCTCAAGCGTGCGACTATAAACACGATAGGTTGTGAGTTCGATTCCGCTGCAGGAAATGGAATTTTTCATTTCCTGGGTTTGGTACCAAGGCAAAGCACGTCGTTGAGTTCCGCCACTCATGTGCGGGATACAGCGTGAAGCTATGTATGTATTATACAATATATTTATATTGTATTTTTGTATTGTTCTTAATTACTTTATTCTATTGGGTACTAATTAAAATTAGAGTCTATTTTAAAGAAAGTAACTTAGACGGTAGCTAACTTTAGATTGACTAAAAAAAAGCTTCATACTTTTTCTCATATGGCATATCTAGTGTGGGGACATTCTGATATCCGCTTTCTGTCTGAAATCGAGACATTTGTGTTAAGCGGCGGAATTCAATGCCGCACTTTATACAAGAGCGAAAAAATAGTCTCCATAACTTATTTATATATTTACAAAAATATTATAAAAAAGAAAAAAGAAACCAAATCGGCTTGTCATCAATTTCAACAAAATAAAATACATTTCTACTATGAAAGTAGAAGTTTTTCCCTAACTTAATTGTAGTTCAATCTCGTCCGTTAGTTAAAACTGCACGTTCAGCGTTGTTCATCTGAATGTGATTTGGGCACGCATTCCTATTTGCCTCTACGTTGCAACACGGGAAATTGGAAAATCAACGAAAAGCGAGTAGCAGTTTGATCTATTGCCATAATGTTCAATGTTGGATTTTAATCCATGTCCTGTTTATTTAGGACTTGTTAGTTTATAAAACTAGCAATTATCAACCCTAATGGATGTTTAAAATATATAGAAAAATAAGAAAATAAATATTTTATTTTATTCAGAGAACAAATAGAGAGAACATAGTGTTAGGATTCTCCGTTCTTCACTCTCCGCCTCAATTCGAGACATTACATTTAAAAAATAAACGCCCGTCGTGGCGCAGAGCACCAGCATGCGAATGAATGCGAATGCGATGCAAAATCAAAGTCTAAAAATCAGTCACTTTACGCCATGACTGTTTACGTCATTACTTATTCACAATCTTCTTAGCCTCAACATTGGTTAGAGAAAGTTTATCAACAAAAAGGAAGCATATCTTTAATTCATGGCCATGTAGTAACATCAATCTCGTTGTAACACAAAAAGATTTGTTGGGATATATCCGAAGATAAATGATAAGAACAACACTATTATTGGCGCCCTTGTATTAAAAATTGAATGTAATGCGCGCAGAAATATATCGACACACCCGCAAGTCCCATAGGACAAGCATAGCACGAGCGTGTTCTTTCAAGTCGTACAGTTAAATTATGTAACAGTCTCAAATATAAATAACGTCTTTTTAACCGATTTTAAAAAGGGAGGATGTTCTCAATTCGTTTGTTATTTTTTAAATATTTTTTTCTCTTTGTATTGAATGAACCAATTTTGGTGTTCCTTTTTTAATTTTTTTTGTTATATATAAAAGTTATAAATATAATAATTTTAGTCGTATGACGATTAAAGACCTTTATAAGAGTTAATGTGGAATAACATTATTAGGATACGTATAAAAATTTAAACGCAGCGGAACTTGAACCCGCGCTACTTGTAAACAGTCCAAGCGTTTTGATCGCTAAGTCATACGTTCTTAACCAGCTACGTCGAAATTATTATAGGCTTAATACAAATTATTTCCATACAACGTGACATTGGCGAAGTATTTTGTGCTCTACTGGCACGTTTGAAGCGCCATAATTAAAGAGCTCAATTGAACTGAACAAAATATTTTTGACTAATTCAAGCACCAAATACATTTAGATTGAAAAGTACTTAAATAATATAAAACTCACACTTAAAAATAGTTACTATGAAAAGTATTCATTTTCGACTTACCAATTTATTCACGCCTGATACAGAAATATATTCAAATATATAGCTATAAATATTATATTAAACAGCTCATATTAATTATTAATTGATATACAAAATTTTCCTAATAGAGAAAGCTGGCTTGACATTCCATGTCTTAAATTGAGCCGGTAAGTAGAGAATAGAGTGTTTTAACACTAGATTCTTTTTTTTAACTTAAGGAGTTAAGGACCGACCGGCTAAGGACCTCTGAAGCCACTCCACTAAAATAAAAGTTTAAATTGTAATATTAAGTAATATTGAGTAATATTGAGCAGTATTAAGCAATATTAAGTAACGTTAAGTAATGTTAAGTATTTTTTAGTGCTGTTAAGTAATATTCAGTATTATAAGTAATAATATTATATAAAGTAGGGAACTAAAATATTTGTACTCTCTTTGGGAAAAAAAAATCTTATTTCCTAAGCTTAGTAGCCATATGAAAATATTGTAAAAGTTGACAAAAGATACGGACCACGTGTCCGTAGTGTTCAGAATAAATATAAAAAAAAAAAAACCCTAGATTCTCTATAACTATTCTGCTATGCAGATAAAAGCGTGAAACATTCAGTTTCCCGCTTGTTTTAACGTTACAGGGTAAGTATGGATCATTATGTTTTCACAATATTTCGTTAGGTATAATCGTAACTAAATTATCACCAATCAAAACGATTCTTTATTCAATTGCTTCGTCCAATTTCGTTAACGGAAAGGGTAAAATGAAACGACAGTTTTTTGCTTTCAGTTCGTATCTAGACAAATCGATATGCTTGCTTTTAGTTTTAAAACTAATAACAAATATTTATTTTTCACTAAATTAAAATTTAATTTCGTTTCTTCTTTATTTCTTTAAATATTTTTAGGGAAAGACTGTTCTGCTGTATCTTTCTACTTTAAAGATATCCCTTCTTAGATAGCGAAATCCTATGGCGATTGCCTAAGCAAGGAAATGAAAATATTCCCCGTTCCTCGCGACCTAACTTAGTGCTGCAGAATGTCTTAACACTAGGTTCTCTAGATAGAGCTAAGGCTATAAAAATATATTTCCTTCAGTGGGAATCAAACCCAAAACCCTGCCATATACACTCTTTGGTTATCAACTAAGTGTGAGGGTGTCCAAACAACTTGCTACATTATTTAAGGGAAGCTTATAATATAATAGATTGTAATAAAATTATCGTCCAATAAGGGGTCGAAGCACATTACTAATTTAAACATTATTCAGGATTTCAAGCTGTTCGCTTCAAATCGCTCGCTATTAATCTTGTATAAGCACCTAAACTATTAAAGGTTTTACTCGATAACTCCCAAAACTAACAGATTAGACGGGAGCAACTGTTGATACTGTCATCTTATTTACATGAACTTATTAAAGGGGTGAAGCTCGTGGCGAAGAGAGGACATGTTTCTATAGCGTATAAATTATTATTATAGGTGAAAAAAGTGAGTCCTATCATGCGTAGAGTATAAACGCGACAGGTTGTGGGTTTGATTGCCACTTCAGGAAATTAAATAATATTCAGTATTATCATTCTCGCTCTGGTAACATGGTCAAGCTGTCATTGAGCTCTGCCACTCAGTTGAGCAGTGCCTTAATGTTGGAAACGGAAATAAAAAGAACGGAGTGTCTTAGCACTAGGTTCTCTGGTTACCTCTGAATGTCCTGCTATGTGCGGGATACAGCGAGAAGCTAAAAAAGGGGTACTTTGTGTTTTAGGGTACTTTGATTTCGATTTCCAGGCATTATAACAACACTAACCAAGACATTGACGCGGTTGGATATTTAAATATGAATTATTTAGTTTCCATTGTAAAGCCTAAAATCTCATTTATTCACCCCCGTAGGAAATTTGAGAAAGCTGTGCGTTAGTGTGCTCCAACAAGAAACGTCTACACTGAAGGAATGTGAAGGTAGGAGTGACGTGTCACTGGTGTCTTTGTTTTATCACATCTATCTATTTTAATATGTAAGCTATATGTCAGTCAGTCAGTCAGTCAGCTGGAGTGTCAGTAAGTAAGTGAAAACTTTATCATGGCAAAGTAGGAAACGCATAATTGGAAGATCGCAAAAAAAATCACAAAAACAGTTACGTGAAAATCTTGATTTTATTTCTAAGAATAATAAATTGTCTAATTTTTCATTCAATTGTCAAAGTTTACGTGCGCTCTCTACGTCTTACAAATTTTCGATCACGTCACGTGTCCCGACGAGAGTTTAACATTTCTACCCATCAAAAAAAGTGCACAATGCTCAGATAATTTTCACTTCAATAATATTCTTACAATTTAAAAATTGTTCAATATGATATAATTTGTTATATAGTAAAAAAATTACTGCTTTCATAGATTTTTTCGTTATGAAGGATTTTTCATTAAACTCGGTTATTTCAGTAAAATCCTGTCATACATATATAACATAATATAATAGTATAACGCAATACAAAGAGATTTTTTAAATAGACTTCTATTTTACCACTCAAAAGCTTTTGACTTTTCAGTGATAAAAGATATGTTGAACGGTGACCTTTCTATTGTACCAATTTTGTACGTACTCGTAATCCATGCAATAATTTTTGCGTAGAAATAAAATATTTTTTAGAATTGTTTTTCTGCTTTTGGTGGAATGGTATTATTTTGAGAAACAGAAAGCAGTTAAAAAACAATAATTATCTGTAAAATTATATATATGAAGTACAAATAAATTTAAATAGGTTACTTTTACAGAGCTTCACACTGTATCCCGCAAATAGCAGGGTAGGCAGAGGGACCCTAGTGTAAAGACACTCTGTTCCCCACTTTTCTCCGAATTGCATTGCAGGCATTGCGTGCTGAGTGGCAGAACTCAACGTCGCGCTTTGCCTTGTTACCAAACCCAGGAAATGAAAAATTGTGTCTGCCTGTCGCGTTTACAGTCGCACGCTTGTGACTCTGCGCCACGACAAAATTGCCAAAAACCCCTTTGTGGGCGAGGCAGATTAATTTTAGGTAAAGTAAAACGAATCGACGAGCTTTAAAGCTAGGTTACATAGAAAATAAACAAAAACGAATGTATCACAAACTGAATGAAAAAGTATTCTAGCATAACGTAGCATTCATTCGTGTAAACAAGGCATATTGTGTAAATAGTAGAATAAAAATAGTTTTATACTAATAAAAATATATTATTTCTTTTAAATATATATGGAATTTAGTAGAATTGGCAATAAACACTCTTCATATTTCTTTTTATTTGTATAATGATTTAGTGACTGACAGATCTCTCTCTGTTTGTATGTATCTTATTTAACTAGAAGCCCCATTGACGCATAAAGTATGCGTTGTATGATAACGCAACGTACTTTTTATTTATATATTAATTAATTAATAATACGTATTCACGAGAATTACGCGGACGGAGGAGACTTGGCACACTTATAGCTTATATAGCGAAGGAGGGCACAATGATAATATCTTTTTTAAATAATGCATAAAAATATATAAAAATAATAAAATATATATACATACAAACATAGCTTCACGCTGTATCCCGCATATAGCAGGGTAGGCAGAGGCAATCTAGTGTAAAAACTCTTCATTCCCCACTTTCCGCTGAATTGAGGCATTGCGTGTTGGGTGGTGGAACTCAAAGCCGCGCTTTGCCTTGTTACCAAACGCAGGAAATGAAAAATTCCATTTCCTGGAGTGGGAATCGAACCCACAACCTGTCGCGTTCACAATCGCACGCTTGTACCTCTGCGCCACGACAGGCGTTAACAAGGCATAAAAAAATATAATAAGATAATAAAATAAATTTTACACACATTACTATAATTTGACATTCATGTTTATATAAAGTGACATATACGTTACCAGGCAACGCGTTAAAATTTGACAGGAGCGATTAATCTTTTTAAGCGGAAAAAAAAAATTCTCTCACGACTTATTCTGTTTGGTGGTAGGAGGTTCGTCCTCCGTCTGGCTCGCGACCACTATCATGTCAAAGACGAACCGCCAAATATCTTATGATGTGTTCCGGTTCGATGGCATGTAAGCCAGGTTTTCCCCTTTCCCACCCATCCTTTCCCCAAAATGTGGTGGTTCCGATAGCGGACTACTACATTATCCTCCCTTTCCATCTGTATCCTCTAGGTTGGCAACGCATCTAGTACATCTCTTGTGTTGTAGATGTTCATGGGCGAAGGTAACCACTTACCATCAGGCGGTCCTTCTGCTCGTTTGCCATCCGGTATCCATAAAAAAAAAAAAAAAATTTACTTACGCTAACTTACGCATCGTGTTTTACTACATTTGTTTCTACTAGAGAAGGTATCTCTACAATAACTTTTTTTGTAAACAATTCCTTTAGTTTCTTAGAAATTTAAGTGTCCGGGGCTACCCGCCGTTCCCGTATATATAATAGTTCCCTATATACTCATAACAATATTTCTATAACGACTGTAAAATTTATATCAAAAATTATTGCGAGGAATATATGAACAAACAGATTTGATTAGAATATTAAAATTGTAAAATTTATCCTGAAGTTGAATGCAGCAGTAGGTTAATTTAGTTATTTAGTATTTTTCAAAGCTTATTGGTTTGTATATAAAAGGATATAAAATTAATATTCAGTATAACTTTTATTTTCCTTTTCGCTTGTTTAACGCTACAGATAATGTACCGAAAAAATGATAATATGCTAAAAAATGATAAACTAATAAATAATTGTAAAGCATTGACAAATGGAAAAAAGAGTCCTGCTGAGTTTCTTGCACTGGATATCACTGGTATTAAATTTACTGAACTGGTGGTAAATTATTTGACGTTCAAAAAATGAAGCATGTAACTTCTAATCTTAAATGAAATTATTTGGTTACTACAGTAAGCCATTCAAAAAGTTATATAATAAAATGTGTTTTAATAAAATATTGTATTTTAGTAACAAATATTTACAACTATTTTAACCTTTTTTAACCTTTAAACATTTCTCTTGTGAGAAAAAAATAACATATTTTTTACATACTCATCATTTTTACGAAATTCGATTTAACATATAAAGCTTGTAGCAAATATTCTTATTACCAATTTCACCATCAATACAAATAAATTATTACTCATAATTCTACTTCTTATAAATTCTTCATAGAAAAAGTTAATTCTTTACGTCTATTCAAAAGCTTGCTTTACGTTATAATTCAAATACTATCAAAAAATTCATATGAATCGACCTAATTTTCGTAGCTCAAAAAACCCAACAGTGAATGAAGCAAACGACAGACATTGTAAATTCTCTTTCATAAATACTGCCACTACTTTGCCGGTTATTGTACGTATATTCTTGAACTTTACACAATGGAATTGGCACGGCCTTTAACCATTAATTACCACTTAGATCTATTTAGTATGGACTACTCATACTTATTGAATACTTTAGTAGAAAATGTTTGAATATATTTTTCAAGACTAGCAATGTTCATATTGACCTTGCGCTTTCGTATTGTTGTATTGTTAGAGAACGTATTATTAGTGAGAAATATTGAGTAAATGGCTTTTTAAACAGAATTTTACTATTAAATCGATATCTGCCACGTAATTAGATGTATGCCACAATATCGTCTTTGTCGCAGATAATAATGTACGTCGGAATGTGTTATTTTGATTATCTATTAAGTTTTAATGCTTCTCTTTAGCAATTTCTATTTATTTTATTAACTTTTAAAATTAAGACGCAAATTAAAATAAGTATATTTTTTAAGTTAAGACAAAATTGGAACTTTCTCAAACTTTTCACTGTAAAAGCTTAAAAATATGAATTTTCATTGTAATTTTATATTTTGAAAAAAAAAAATGTATATATTTGTCATTTTTGCCTACCCACCTACCTAACTTCACGCTTTATCCCTAGCAGGGTAGTGAGAGAGAACGGAGCTCCAAGCGCTACGGTCCCAGCATACCTCTCTCTGTCTAAGTGTAGGATACAATATGAAGGTAAAACAAAATTAGAAAAATATATACGTCGATTAGTTATCGAGTAAATGACAATTCATGTAATGAATACCTATGTTAGTTCGTATAAAGTAAAATTTATAAATATATATATCTAGATCTAGTTTATATCAAAATTACTAGAAAATACAAAAAAAATATTATAATTTATTATTCTTATAAATATATCACATAAAATTAAATCGCTATCGTACATAAAATCGCTTAATAAAATATTTAAATAAATAGTACCTAAATAGGTCTTAGCCTAGCTTTAGTATGAATATCCTATACCTCAAAAACAGTCACATAAATTATTCAAACGGAAGTGCTAAATCTATCCTTCGACCGTAAAAGGTTTTACTTATTAAATATTAAAACAAGTTCAGATTTGTCATATATGTAGCTCATTAAGTTGATGAGGAAAGCGATCGTGTTATGTAATATTAATAGCTTAGTAAAGTTTCCATTGTGGTGAAGTTATGCTATTAAATGCGATGATAGTGAATTCGAATCTGATTTGAAAAAAAAATTTTTTAGCTTCATGCTTTTATGAGGTATAAAGGCAAGGTAGACAGAGAGAAGCTAGTGTTAAGGCACTCACTACTCAAAATCAAAATATTCTTTATTCAAATAGGCTGTTACAAGTACTTTCGAATCGTCAATTTACAAAGGTGTCAGTCGTGTCAGTCCTCGTTTCGAAAGGCAGTTCTGCTGAGAAGAGCCGGCAAGAAACTGAACAGCTGTTCTTTTCAAATAAAATTTTACAATAAATATACAACTATGATGAGCCTCCCGGGGAGCATCTACAGCATGTAATTCCACACATTGACATAATTATAGTATCCTTGGACAGAATAATATACTTTTTTCATTTTCATTGCAATAAAAAGTGAAATTATTATGAGTAAGTCAAAAACTATTCATTACATCTTCTAAATTTAAATGAGCTCACATTGGAAGCATTAGCTATCATATAAAAAAGAATCATCGAAATCGGTTAACCCAGTATAAAATTATGCGGTAGTATACATTGAAAAAATACTGTCGAAATTGGAGCCTCCGCCTTTTTTCAAATTTGATTAAAAATAAATGTATCTTACATAAAAATACTATCAACCCAAGAAGCACTTTTTTCGCTTAACTTATAAATTTTTTTATAAGTTAAGCGAAAAAAATTACAAAACACAAAAACTTTTTTTTGAACATTTTTAATAACTCTTGCTTGTGATACTTTATAAAGTATTACTTTACAAATACATATATTAAGTTTGTTAAAAACTTTAAGTTTGTCGGCGTTAAGTGAAATCTGCAATGTAATTAAACATTCAACTGGCTTCAGACAGAACCTGGAAAAGTACTTACGTAGGTTCGTTTGGACCAGATCTTTTATGTTTTTTGGAGACGTTATTACTCTACTCCGGTCTCGAATAAATGGAACGGATTTAGTAGAGCTATTCTAGTCAATCATTAGGATAACAGTAGTATAGTTTCATTAGAATTTCATATGACATAACAATAGTTAATAGTGTCCATGTTGACGCGTTAACAACGCGTTGATTTTAGCCAACATGGATGTCAAACTATGGTAGTGTGTGGTTATACACACAAATAAATATTAATTTATTTTATTCATTTAATATATTTTTTATCCATTGTATAAAATAAATAAAATAAACTATAATTGTACAAAATTTCATGCTCCTCGGTCCGGGTAATTTTCGTAAAAAGGGGTACAAAGTGTTTGCTTCACGTATTTTATATATAGATTTGTACACCCAAAGTTATTACAAAAAAGATAACCACATTTTAGTTAGTACCTAATTATTTAGTGTCGTAACTCGTTGTAGTTAGAGTGGTTCCAATTGCATCACCTTGACGTCACCATATTTTTAAATGTTAACATAAATTACTGAGATTGAGCCGATCCAGCGTAGCAATCCATAAAAGCCGTTCTTGTTTTCACTTCTTTGGTGTTTTCTTCAATCACAATAATTTACAAAAGGCTTCCATTACCCATTAAAAGAAAACAGATAGGTGAAACTAATAAACGTAGAAACCTAAAATTTGACATATATGTTTTTTGGGGATTTGCTTCAATTTCTACAGGAAGGTTTATATTTTACACAAATAACGGTAAATATCGATAGAAATAGAATGGGAAAGTACATAATTTCCACGTAAACGAAGATGTCAGTTATAATTGGTCAGCCTGTTTATGTCACTTTAAAACACCGTGAAGATCGCTAAAAACAATGTTGAATAATTTTCCATAAGCTTGTTTTTTTGTTTAGCCTAAACAAGTAACTTTAGTATTTGTAACTTTAATAAATCTAAGAATTCCCAGAAGAAATATTATACGACTTCAGTTCCAAAAATACCAAGGCAGTGGTTTGTTAATTAGACAAATTTCAACCCTCCACTTGGTACTTGAGCACAGCAGAGTTCTCCAGACTGCATAATAGGCCGCCAGTTAGGCAGTTCATTATATCTCAGGATAACATAAAAGTTTGTTAACAACGTAAGTAATTGTGTCTTGTATGTTTTGAAGCGACCTTCACGATTGACGTGAATGTAGCTAACCTCATGTTATTGAGTGCGGTCAAGAGTTCGAAATAAGAATTACTAATGAAATTCTGAGTATTAAGAATTTATATTGAAGCTCAACAACTAAACTAAACGTAAAAAATAATAATAAACCGGTAGCTTCAGGAGCAGGTTTCAAATCAATACTACTAACAAATAACATACAGTAGTTATCAGCACACAGAACAGGTAGTATATAATCCAAGCATTAATTTTATTCGAGATAATATCGTCCTTTAATGCAAACCAATCAAACTTCACCAAAACTCAACCAGGAGGTATCTCGTAAACGAGTAATCGGAGTGTTCAGAATTGAGCAAGATCTCGGAGATTATCCAGGGAGTGAAATCGAATGCGGCGGCAGATAGAAATAGAATATACCTTTTTTCCCGCATCTAAGTCTTAGATGGCTTCTTGCACTTTGTCCCTTGAATGTCTAATTGCCGTTTGTATCCGTGAACAATGAATATTAAATGTTGGTACCAATGGGTTTCTATTTACGTATTTATGTTGA
Organism: Philaethria dido; assembly: GCA_033558755.1. Lineage (NCBI taxonomy): Eukaryota > Metazoa > Arthropoda > Insecta > Lepidoptera > Nymphalidae > Philaethria > Philaethria dido. Next base: position 14,947 of record JAKGSA010000837.1, on the reverse strand, counting down.
GAAATTTGAGCTTGACATAGTTTTTAATTAACTAACAAAAGTTATGAAAATCAACAATATTATATTAATTATAATTTGCTTTACTCTTAAGTTATAAGTACAAACAACGCTTTAAACTTTTTAACTACTTCGATGAGCTGATCTCGGCAATGTTATTTGAATGTTATTTGTTTGGCTTTTTTTTTTTTTTGTTGTTTTTTTTTTTTTACCGGATGGCAAAGCAGAGCAGAAGGACCGCCTGATGGTAGCAGTGGTTACGCTAGTACGCAGACATCCTTCTGAGATGTACTAGATGCGTTACCAGCCTAGAGGATACAGATGGAAAGGGAGGATAATGTAGTAGTGATACTATCGGAACACCACATTTGGGAAAGGATGGGTGGGAAGGGGAAAACCTGGCTTACATGCCATCAGACCGGAACATCATAAGATATTTGGCGGTTCGTCTTTGACATGATAGTGGTCGCGAGCCAGACGGAGGACAGACCTCCTACCGCAAGCAATTGACTTAATGTTATATGTAACTATATTGTTAAATTAAATATGTGGGAGTGAAAAGTGTCAGTTGTCATATTCAGTGTCATTTTAGATGATGCGTCCTTATTCATATATCTCTTTTAATATGCAAATTAAAAATATTACTTTATGTCTATAATCCAGACAATCTCCTTCGTGTGTTCTTTCTATAAAACGTGTCATTAGAAAAGCCGATATGTTTTCAAACGTTCAAAGCCATTAATAAAGAATAATAAGTCCTATTCATATCCATTATACATACACATTTTTTTAACTTCACGGTTTGATCAGCATATAGCAGGGTAGGCAGAGAGAACCGCAAAGAACCTAATTTAAGACCTCCGTTCTCTTTCAACAAATCCTTTCCCCACTTTCCGCCAGAATGAGGCATTGCCGTGGTGAGTGGCAGGAACGCCACTGCTTTGCGCGTTATCAAACCCAGAAAATAAAAATGCTTGTTTTCCTGGAGTGGGGAATCAGATCCACACAACCTATCGCTTTACAGTCCATACAAATTATTTAATACATTATTTATTTATATATTTTTCCTTAATTAGATGCAAAGCATAGTCACGGCGGTATTATGGTTAATTTCCAGCATTTATAATGTTGAAGAAGCAAATTGTGAGAGTGAGATCTCGAACAATCAAAGTTACCAATTGCACGGAAACACGGCACAAGCGATATTGAGGTGTTGATAAAGGAACTTTTCTAGCATCGCTGCAGTGTTTTGATTACGCTTGTTGATTTACACGTCTATTTTAGTTAATTAGAACTGTAATAAGGTCTTTAGTTTTTGCAATGTAATACTACACATTTTCGAACCTGATGACTCTCTCTCGATTTTACGGCAGATAACATTACTTTTTATCTTCGCTGTATCCGCATATAGCAGGGGGTAGGCAGATGGAACCAGAGAACCTGGTGTTAAGACACTTCCATTCTCTTTCAATAGTTCCGTTTCGTTCCCGTTCATTTCCATTCTCCACTTTTTGCTGAATTGAAGCATTGCGTGTTAGTGGCGGAACTCAACACTTTGTATTGCAAACCCAGGAAATGAAAAATTCCATTTCCTGGAGTGGGAATCGAACCCCAACCTGATGCGTGATCGCACGCTTGTGCCTCTGCGCCACGACGGGCCTTATATTTACGGCTATATTTTTATTATTTTTATTATTGGTTATAAGACGTGCGTTCAATGTTTATCTGAATTCAAAATTCTGAAAAAATTGTAATTGAAAAATTTTAAAAAATACTGTGTATATTTTACAGAGATAAGTTGTTTTCTATATTTTACTGTAAATTTATTAGCAATTAATATTTTTTATCGATGTTCCACATACGGTAAACTGAGCTTTAGCGTTCGTTTTTACTAATATATGTACTTTGGTTAGAATTTTTTTTTTTATTTCACCTTAATAACTGCGTTTTGAGCTTCATTCAGTATAAGTATAACAAAGAAATTTATAACTTTTTTCCTCTTAATGGGAACTTTATAAAATACGAAGAACATTTGTTATCACTGCAGTATGTTGTTATTGACACAGTTTCGGAATTATTTATGTGCCTTATATTATAACAATAACTTACTTGTATCGTTTGGGTTTTACTTTGATAAAATTATTATTGTAATTTTTAATCAGCCTCATGTTTTTTTCCTTATACCAATGTAGGTATAGAAAATCTACTGTAAAGACTCTCCGTTCTCCATTTTCCTAAGTATCACTATTGTATGTTATTATTACAACAATAATTGACTTATATCGTTTGCCATTCGGCGGAAAGTGGGGAACGGAATCGTTGTAAAAGAACGGAGTGTCTACAGTAGTGGACACTAGGTTCTCAGGTTCCCTCTGCCTACTCCGCTATATGCGGGATACAACGTGAAGATAAAAAATATATATAGTTTTACTTTGATTACATTTTTATTGCAGATTTATTTATTCTTTTGCCCGTGACCCAAGTTTTTACCGTATAGCAATGGAGGCAGAAATAATATAATCGCAAGACTTCTGCTTTCATGAAATGAAGATAACTTAAATATTATTGCAACGCCTGTCGTGGCGCAGAGGCACAAGCGTGCGACTGTAAACGCAACAGGTTGTGGGTTCGATTCCCACTCCAGGAAATGTAAAATTTAGTATTTTCATTTCTTGGGTTTGGTAACAAGGCAAATCGTGGCGTTGTGTTCCGCCACAACACCCAACCCGCAATGCCTCAATTCGGCGGAAAGTGGGGAACGGAATTGTTGAAAGAGAATGGAGTGTCTTAACATTAGGTTCTCTGGTTCCCTCTGCCTACCCTGCTATATGCGAGATACACCGTGAAATTAAAAAAAAAACAAAAAAAAAAGATCTATATTTCCGATTTTTCAGTGCGGATTGAATTCACGACCATCGCGCTTACAGTCAGGCGCTGTCCCACTGTACCATGATAACCTCTGATAATAGTGACGATTACATTATATATATATAATATATATATTCCATATGATTTTTTTAATAAAATAAATTGAATTGTATATACCTAAGGTTATTTGTTACACCGAGAATTTAATAATTTAGACATTTGGTAATTCGGCGGAAAGTTGGGAATAGATATGTTAAAAGAACCAGGAAAAGTACTTACGTAGAGTGTCTTAACAATAGGTTATCTGGTTCCCTGTTATGTGTGGCATACAGCGTGAAACTAATAAAAAAAAATTAAATATTAATTTGCCGGTTCAAGTCGGGTTAAATAAAACTGGAATTTTCATTTCAAAGCATAATATTAAAATAGTTGATACTACTGAAACTGAGGCAATATAGATGGAGTTTTATAAAATTTGTTCATTGTAAAGAGATCTTTGAATTACGCGATATATTAAATGAAACAATCATTTAATATGTCTAAAAATGTATTTTATGAATACAAAATATACCCGATAAATCCAGTTAAAATTGTTTCAGTCGATTAATTCATTATGTATATACTGCTTTAAAAAAAAAAAAAAATATATATACTGGATTATTAATTTAAAAAGTGTATCTGTTCGTCTCTTGATACTGTATTTAATTTTTACTACCATATTTTTTTTTTGTCATTTCCCTAATTATCGAAAAAAATATTAAGGGAAATGAAAAAAACAGTTTTTAAATGCAACGAGGTCGCGGGAAAATACTTGTATTAATAATATATTTTGTGACAGGTGAATATATTTATCGGTAATGTGAGAGATGATAGGAAGTACGTTCGATGACATTTTAATAGTGCTTGACCCACAGATAGCTGGGTTTGATAAGTGATATTATTTATAAAGGATCGTTTTCATTGCAATAAGTGCATTAGCTTTCTTTCAAGCCAGTAACAGTGTGCTTAGCCAGCGTCTAACAAATTATTATATTAATAAAAATTTACGGTAAGAAATATTCATAAAAACCATTTAAAAAATCGATATTTTCAAATGTATATTGTTAAATAATCGTCAAATAATTTTGGTTTGGTGTACATTTCTGTCATTTTTTTTAGTGTAATCGGGCAAAGATGATGTCGAAAGCTAGTATCATATTTTTCTTCATATGCATGTTCGTGGCTATGGTGGAGTTAACACCGTCAAGGTATTTCCATTGATTTATTATGTTTCATTTTATTATATATATCGAAAAAGTATATCGTATATTAAATATTAACGTCTGTCGTGGCGCAGAGGCACAAGCGTGCGACTGTAAACGAGATAGGTTGTGGGTTCGATTCCCACTGCAGGAAATGTTAGTGTTTTCATTTTATGGGTTTGGTAATAAGGCAAAGCGCGGCGTTGAGTTCCACCACTCAGCACGCAATGCCTCAATTCGGCGGAAAGTGGGGAAAGGAATTGTTGTACGAGAACGGAGTGTCTTAATACTAGGTTCTCGGGTTCCCTCTGCCTACCCTGCTATGTGCGGAATACAGCGTGAAGTTAATATATATATATATAAACGCCGATTTTATTGAATTTTTTTAAGAAGGTCTTAAGACCAAGTTATGAAATTTTGCTTACTTTGAGAAGTATTAATTATGAAATAACAAAATTATGTTTTATTATATTACATATGAAATTTTGCTTACTATGTCAGACTTAATAATCAAAGTAAATACCTATACATGCTTATAAATATTTAAAAAAAATAATGAACAATTTGATGGAACAATTTGCAGCTCATACATTCAAGTCTTTAATTATTATTCAGTAATTTATTACTTTTCACAGAACTTTTTAAAAATTGTTAAAATAAAACATGCTTACCTACGTTTTTGTTTCAGCGACGTAGATGATTCCTGTGTTGACTGTGGCCTTAAAGAGGTATTGCTTTATAAGTTGGTAGTTTACTTTTCATAAGCATAACGATAAAGTTAATATCACTTGTTCAATTCCCACTCCAGGAAATGTAAAAGTTTAGTATTTTTATTTCCTGCGCTTGGTAACGAGGCAAAGCGCGGCGTTGAGTTCCGCCACTCGGTATGCAATGCCTCCATTTGGCGGAAAGTGGTGAATGGAGTGTCTTAACACTAGGTTCTCAGGTTTCCTCAGCCTTACCTGCGGGATACAGTGTGAAGCTAAACAAAAAAATTACTAGTTTTTATAGTATCCGTGCAAACAAGATATTGAGTATAGTGGAGGATATATGTCGCGTTTTAATTACATATGAGTTTAAGGGTTGGATTTGCATCCTAGATCATAGTATGAACAGGCATGGTATAACTAAACTCCAGCGGTGTCAAAATAATTATGCCTAAAAATATGTATTCCCCTTCATTTTCTTTTAATTAAAAACTTATTCTGAAAGAAACTAATTTGATTTTGCCTACAAGAAAGATTACAAATTTACCTACCTACCTAACTTCACGCTTTATCCCTAGCGGAGTAGTCAGAGAGAACGGAGTGCCAAACGCTACGGTCCCTGCGTACCTCTTTCGCCTCGTCCACAGTCATTAACCTCTTCATGCATGCCCTCCGGGGGTCCTCATACTTTTTACGTGACGTTCCTCCAGTATCATTGATACTGTGTTCTCGAAGGTCAGCCGAGGTCTCAGCCTACCTCTCTTGCCGCTCACCTTTGCTTCATATATCTTTCTCACCATTCTTTCATTACTCATCCTCTCGACGTGCCCAAACCACCTGAGCACGTTCTTCTTCATTCCTACTATAACATTCTCACTTATAAGTCTTGTCTTTCTTGTCTTTCTTGTCTTTCTAAGTTAGCTCTGTAATTTGGAGGACGAAGTTAAAAATTACAAATTTGTAGAATAAATTTTGACATTATTGTTAATTTTTAACATTTTTTCTCTTTCAGATAAATTCTAGACCAAAACGTCATCTATGGTGTCTCTTTAATCCTAGTTTGTGTATGCCGCAGGTTTACTATGTAAGTATCAATGTTTGCTATATATGTTTACGTATAGGTTCGACATCTGTGATTGTAAGGTTGGTTGTGGGATCGATTCCCACTTTGGGGATTATGTTTTAATTATTTTCATTTACGTGATCTGGTAAGACAAATCGCTTTGAATTCCACTTTTCAACACAGAATGTCTTCTCGTATTCGGGAATGCAGAGAACGGAGAGAGTGTCTTGACACGAGACTACCTCACTAAAGGAAATGGTGTGAAATGGAAAAATGTATAATAAAAAATATTATTATGAGACGTGTCGTGGCGTAGACGCACAAGCGTGGGGCTGTAAAGGCGACAGGTTGTAGGTTCGATTCACGTTCTAGAAAATGAAAATATTAATTAGTATTTAGTATTTTCATATCCTCGCTCTAGTAACAAGGCAAGGCGCGGCGTTGAGTTCCGCCACTCAGCACGCAATGCCCCAATTCGGTGAAAAATGGGGAACGTGAATGTTAAAAGTCAGCGGAGTATATTAACACTAGGTTCTCTGGTGCTATGTGCGGGATACAGCGTGAAGCTAAAAAAATACTTACTTACTTACTGAACTTCACGCTTTATCCTTAGCGGGGTAGTGAAAGAGAACGGAGCGCCAAACGCTACGGTCCCTGCATACCTCTTTCGCCTCGTCCACAGTCACCTCTTCATGCATGCCAATATTATTATAATGTGTTCATAATCTTAAATGTCTTTTTTACAGGTTCCTGTGCCATACCAGCCCTATGGCTATAATCATGGCGGTGCGCATCACAATGGCGGCGCCCATTAATAACTTTTATAGTTATATAAGCGTTAAAATAATGTCGAAAGAGATTTTATGTGCTATTTATATCTATTTTTATTTTATAAACTGTAGCCCACATTGTAGCTGTTTCCAAAATTCATGTAAAATTAATAATAAATATATACAAGAATAAAATATAATTTATCGTGATTCGAATTTTATTTAGTCGTCCTGAGTTATCCAAGATCTTTCATCGTTTTGGATCAGTGCTAATAAGTAAAATTTCATATGTAGTTTTATATATTAATAATAAAATTATTGAGGCTTATAATAAAAAAAAATTAATTATAATATTATCACAATCCTTCCCTAACAATCTTTTTTAATCATATGAAGGAATGGCGAGAGCGTCCTACATACATACATACATGGCTTCACCCTGTATCCGTATACAGCCCAGAGTAGGCGCAGGAAACCTAGTGTTAAGACGCTCCGTTCCCCTTTCGCCGAATTCAGGTATTGCATGCTGATGGCGGAACTCAACACTCGCAGCTTTGCACTTGTTACCAAGCCCAGGAAATAAAAAAATCCATTTTTTCATTGGAGGGGGCGTCGCTTTTTGTATGGATGGTACCTTTATGGTTTAAACACTTTTAGGTGGACTTATGTCAAAATGAATTTCTTCCCAGCCAATCCTGGAAGCGGGTGCAAGCAATATTTAGCAGAACCACAGTACAATATGCTTAAACAATAAACGGGATAAAATAGGCATCATAGAATTATGATACTTAAAATACATATACATACATACTACATACTATATAATATTTTAATTTCCTGGCGTAGGAATCGAATCCACAATCTTTAGCGCAAAAAGTCACACACTTGAGCCTCTGCACCTCCGATGGTCCTCTTTAATATTAGCATATTTCAGCGGAAAATGCCATTGCTTTGCTGAGGCGGCTTTTTTTCATAGTTTTAGCTGACTATCCATCCATATGGTCCATCAATCAGATGTTTCAGATCGATCTTGAATTTTAGACGTCATGTACATAGACAATTTAGATTACTGTGCAGGTTTATATTCTATTCTTCTTGCCTACCTTCAATAAAGTCCTCATTAAAAATAAAATAAATTATATGTTAGATGGCTAAACATAGACAGTCTACCTGGTGACTACCGTCTACCGAAAGAATTGAACCAACTGATTTGAGAAAACATGTAGTTTCATCAAAATGTGTAAATATTGCAAAAACAAGAAAGAACTTATTAAACGCCTGTCGTGGCGCAGAGGCACAACCGTGCGACTGTAAACGCGACGGGATTGTGGGGTTCGATTTCCACTCTAGGAAATGGTATTTTCATTTTTGCGTTTGTGCAACAGGAAACAAGCGCGGCGTTGATTTCCGCCACTCAGCGCAATGCCTTAATCTGGCGGAAAGTGGGGACAGAATTGTTGAAAGAAGACGGTGTGTCTTAACACTAGGTTCTCTATATGCGTGAAGTTAAAAGACCTTATTACAGTTCTAGTGCTTCGAAACAGACGTGTAAATCAACAACGTAATCAAAACACTGCAGTGATGCGAAAGATTGCTATCAATTTCAATATCGCTTTTGCCGTGTTTCCTTGCAATTGGTAACTTTGATTGTTCGAGATCTTTACTCTCAATTTGCTTCTTCAACATTATAAATGCTGAAAATTAACCAAAATACCGCGACTATGCTTGTATCTAATTAAAGAAAAAATAAAAACGGATTATCTTTTGTATTTAATTAAATATTATAGTTGTGAATTAAATGTTGTTCGAGAAAATATTTGAATGTTCATTATGTATTATAATTGTCAAAAATGTGTTGTATTTCATTAGATATAAATATTTTTTACACACGAACGGAAACGTGGTGGGGAACGGAATTGTTGTAAGACAACGGAGTGTCTTAACACTAGGTTCTCTGGTTCCCTCTGCCTTCCCTGCTAGAAGTGGGATACAGCGTGAAGTTAAAATATCATGTCACGTTTTAACATAAAGCTATGTAATAGGTAGGGCGATGTTCTTATAGTATGCCTGTATCTCAAAAACTCTAAAAAGGACTATAAATTCATGTGTATTCAAGTAACATAAGGACGAGATCAGTTTCATCAAAGTAGTTAAAAAGTTAAGCTTTTTAAGAGCAAATTATAGTCAGTAAGAAATTATAAAAACTTGATGAAATTTAAACAAAATAAACTCAATTATTTATTGTAAGTTTTTATAACTTTCGTTAGTTAATTAAAACTATGTCGCTTCAAATTTCTCAACATAAATATTTAAATAGAAACCCATTGGTACCAACATTTAATATTCATTGATACACAGAGATACAAAACGAAAAATTGGAGCAATTCAAAGGGACCAAAGGGCAAGAAGCCATTCAAGACTTTGTGGGATGCGGAAAAAGGTATATTCTATTTCTATTCGCCGCCGCATTCGATTTCAATTTCTGGATAATCGAGATCTTGCTCAATTGAACACTCGATTACTCGTTTACGAGGACACCCTCGTTTGAGTTTGCGAAGTTTGATTGCGTTTGCATTGCGCGACGATATTATCTCGGAATAAAATTAATGCTTGGGTTATATATACTACCTGTTCTGTGTGCGTGAGAACTACTGTATGTTTTTTGTTAGTAGTATTGATTTGAAACCTGCTCTTGAAGCTACCGGTTTTTATTATTATTACACACAATTAGTTTAGTTATTGACTAATACTCTCTTAATTCTTAGAATTTCATTTAGTAATTTTCTTATTTCAGACACTTTGACCGCATACAATAACATGAGGTTGGAAGGCTACATTCACGTCAATCGTGAAGGTCGTTTCAAAACATACAAGACACAATTACTTACGTTGTTAACCAAACTTTATGTTATCCTGAGATATAATGAGGCTTTGCCTAACTAGCGGCTTATTACAGGTCTGGAGAGCTCTGCTGCTCAAGTGTTACCAAGTGGAGGTTGAAATTTGTCCTAATTAACAAACCACTGCCTTGGAATTTTGGAATTGAAGTCGTAAGATATTTCTTCTGAGAATTCTTAGTCTTATTTAAGTAACATTGTTAAATTATTTGTTTAGGCTTTTGGCCACAAAGAGATTCGAAAACTAAACTTATAGAAATTGTTAAACATAATTTTCAGCAATTCATTCTCACGGTTTATTACCATCAATATAAAAATCCTGTGGTTTCCCGTTCAGAAAATGCCCAAGTGCTTATATCTCAAATTTCATGTGTCTACTCTAATTATTTTGTCTATCTGTTGTCTCTCTGTCTTTTGGTGGGTGATGCAAGAGTTTTATGAATTATTTTGAATATATGTAATATAATATTCGATTGGAATCAGAATTTAGTTTAATTTTTTAATCAACAACGTCGACCAAAGAAGTGAAAACAAGAATAATTCTTCCATGAAAAGTGTCATATTTTCCTTGTTTTACGGTCTGTCACGCTGGATTGGCCCAATTTCAATAATTTGTTTGGTAACATTTGTAAATAAATTGTTAACACCAAAGGTAACGCAGTTGGAACGTGTTCAACTACAACAACTTATTACACGTAGTGATTACTAGCTTAAATGTATAATGTATTTAATTGTTAGTATATTAATTTATATTTTAAATATAGTCGATTTCTTAGTTTTATTAAATAAAGTGACGCCTGTCGTGCTTTAGAGGCAAAAGGTTCGATTGTAAGCTCGACACGTTGTGAAAAAGTCCGATTTCCACTTCAAAGAAATGAAAATATGAAATTATCCCCAGTGTTTTATTTGCTTTGGGAAGAAGGTAAAGCACGGCGTTGAGTTCACGCAACTCAGCACCAATGCCTCAATGTGGCGGAAAGTGGGGAACGCAAATGTTAAAAGAGAACGGAGTGTCTTAACCCTAGGTTCTCTGGTTCCATCTATCTACCCTACTATGTGACATTGTATGTAGTCAATTTAGAAAATAGCTATAAACATGAATGTCATTAAGTATTTTTTAATGTAACTATAGTAATAGCTGATCCTAGCAACTTCAAAAATCTCCTATTTATATTCTATTGCCGTTTTTTTTTCATCTTAATTTTATTATAGCATAGATAGACACAGCAGCAATGGGTGTAAACAAACAGACAAATGAATAATACAAAAATTCGAGTTATGTTTTTTTATTGACAAGCAGTATAAAATATAAATATAGAAGTAAATAAAAGAAATAAGAATTCCTATGGATTTAAAAAGTGAACAGCCAAATTATTCCACATAGATTGGTCAAAGTCCTGTCATGATACGTTGTATTTTAGATGTAATCGGCGATCAAAAAAAAGTAGTTCCATTACATATATGTACATAGATTAGAGCTATTAATGGTGGCCGGGGTTGTGCACACCTCCATAGTTGTATTGTTGGTATGGTACAGTAGGCACCTGTAATAAAATCATGTAAGAATATGTATAAAATGTAAAATTTTGTATTTTCATTTCTTGGGTTTGGTAACAAGGCAAAGCGCGGCGTTGAGTTCCGCCACTCAACACGCAATGCCTCAATTCGGCGGAAAGTGGGGAACGAAATTGTTGAAAGATTTTTAGCTGGTTCCTTCTGCCTACCCTGCTATATGCGGGTTACAGCGTGAAGTTAAAAAAAAAAACAATATATACAATATACTAATAATAATATATAACAACCCGTAACAGAGTAGGCTAAGAGAAACTAGTGTTAAGACACTCCATGCTTTGTTTTCAGCGGGCACAAATCTATGATTTATCTTACCAGACCAGGGGAATTAAAAATAACTTATATATGCATAATATGAATAGGGAAGTAAAACTAACTTATTATGAACCCGAGTGATAATCGAACCCACAGCTCATCGAGTTTACAGTCATATATGTCCAACCTATATTGGCTTCGGACAGAAAGGTTTTTCGACAAACTCGTAATGAAACACTGATACTTACATAGTAGACATAATGAGGCATACACAAACTCGGATTAAAGAGACACCAAAGATGACGTTTTGGTCTTAAATTTATCTGAAACAAACAGAAAATCCTTATTATTTATAATAAATTATTTTAAAATTCGTAATATTACTTTTAAATATTTCAAAATTCAATTTATCCTTCTAGAATACGTTTTTAATAAAAAAAATGAAATGGAGAACATATATTTTAGATATATTGGTGTTAACACCGTTGGGGTGCAGTTATAAAACATGCCTCATACTATGAGATAGGATGTGAATCTCATACGTACGTATATATTTAAAATAGTTTCATTTTTCGATGCGACAGTGTTACCTCAACTTCATAAAATATCCTCTTTAAAGGGACACTATAAAAATCTGTATCCCGCATATAGCAAGATAGGCAGAGGGAACCTTGTGTTAAGACACTCCGTTCCCCACTTTCCGCCGAATTGAGGCATTGCGTGCTGAGTGGCGGAACTCAACGCCGCGCTTTGCCTTGTTACCAAACCCAAGAAATGAAAGATTCCATTTCGTGGAATGGGAATCGAACCCACAACCTGTCGCATTTACAATCGCAGGCCTGTACCTCTACGTCACGACAGGTATTAGAAAATAGTGATATTAACTATATCTCTTTGTTGAAGCTAGTAAATGCTAGAACTATACCTCTTTAAGATCACAGTCAGCACAGGAATCATCTGCAATGCTGAAAGAAAGCACTTGTGTCACTTTTTTTTTTTTTATGAGTTACATTACATCCACGGGCTCACACTTCCCCGTGCCTTTTGTTTCATTTTTTTTTATTTATTGTTTGTTACATGTGCATACTCAAATAGAACTACCTAATTGTATCTTAAGATTAAGGTGAGATCCTCACCGACTGACTTCTTTTTCTTTTTTAGTCAATTGTTTTGTAAATTTATGACCAGGTTAGCGACAGTCATCAAGGCGACTCATATCGCTTACTTTTTATTATTTGACTTCTGCAAAGATTTGTAAATACTAAATCATACATCAATACGTCTAAAAGTTCAATAATACACTCATGAAAACCTATTGGAACATATATAAAGTCATTGAAAATAATAATCATGCATGAGGAACAAATTGTTTCAATGAATAAAAGCTGGTATTTTTTTTTTGTTCATTTAGACTGAGTAAGAATTTCTTGCTCTCATAATTTCGCCTTAAGATTCCTTACTTTTCTAGATTTTTTAATGAAAATACCTGTCTTTAATGAATATGTGATAATATTTTAATAATAATTGTATATTAAATTGACACTTAATAATTTTATACAAATACCTTGAAGGTGCTAACTCCACTACTGCCACGAAGATAAATATGAGGAAAAATATAATACCAGCTTTCGACATCATCTTTGAACGATTACTCTAAAAAAAAAACATTATGTTAAATAAAAAAAGGTTTTAAAGTTTTTTTTTTAGCTTCACGTACAGCATGAAGCTAAAAAATCCCGCATATAGCAGGGTAGGTAGAGGAAACCTAAGAACATAATGTTAAGACACTCCGTTCCATTTCAACATTTCCGTTCCCCACTTTCCGCCAAATTGAGGCATTGCGTGCTGAGTGGCGGAACTCAACGCCGCGCTTTGCCTTGTTACCAAACCCAAGAAATGAAAATACTAAATTTTACATTTCCTGGAGTGGGAATCGAATCCACAACCTGACGCGTTTACAGTCGCACGCTTGTGCCTCTGCGCCATGACAGGCGTTATAAAAAAAGTAAAAAAAATAAAATTATAAAATTGGGAAATATACTAATTTAACTGCTTTCAAATAAGCGAAGGTTCTCAATTCGACTATACGAGTACTTCTTATATGTGTATTACGGCACAACTTTTTACTGGGTAAACTAATTTTGATGATCTTTATCTGATGTTGACGATTTATTATATATTCTTTATTGCACTTACAAAAGTTATAAATACAGGGGAAGTAATAAAATAATAAAGCACACAAGGGTGGGCTTATCTCTGGAAGAGATCTCTTTCAGCCAACCTGTGAAAGTGGATGAGTGACAACAAACGGGATAAAATGACCTTGCAATTGTAGAAAAAACGACGTAAAAAAAAGAAAAGAAAAATATACATGACATAAATAACACGCATATCACATATGTCAATAAACATACATACAAAGCTTCACGCTGTGTCCCGCATATAGCAGGGTAGGCAGAGGGAACCTATTGTTAAGACATTCCGTTCCCCACTTTTCCTATTGCGTGTTGACTGGCGGAACCCAACGCCGATATGTCAATAAAAATAGATATATTTTTTTTTAAATGACAGCTAGTGCTTCTCATATGGTTCTATTTAAATTAAGTTAAGATCAATCGAGTACTTTTCCAGTTATTCGTAATAATTTAACTCTTTTGTGCATTTGAAGTCAATTTTCTATTTTTTTATAGTTTAAGCTATATTATAAATATTTCTTACCGTTTATTGATAGAAATAAACAATATATCAAATACTGGCACACTGTTTGCACACTTGAAGCAACTTAATTGTAACTTACTGTAATGAAAACGACACTATATATAACAATGCTTATCTAACCAGACTGTCTGTGGGTCAAGTACTATTTAAATTTCCTCAAGCATGTTTTACATTCATCTCTCAAACTGCCGATAAATTAATTTAATTGTCACAATATTATAATAATTATAGCTGTATCCTGCGACTGTGTTCACGTGATCTACATAAATTAAAAAATCCAGTTTTTTACCGTTTTTCTTTGAATTTCGACAAATCCCAAGGAGCCTATTGCCAATCTTCAGTTTTTTATGGCTAGTATTCTCGTCTGTTCGTTGCATGTTGGTCATTCAGTAACGCAAGCATTTTATATAAATAGCTTTTTAAGAAAAAAATTAAAAGGTAGAATACTAAAAGGATATTTAGCTTTGATATTAATACCCATTACAATTTTTTTTAGCTTCACGCTGTATTCCGCACATAGTAGGGGAGGCAGAGGGAACCAGAGAAGACTAGTGTCAAGACACTCCGTTCTCGTTAAGCATATCCGTTCCCCACTTTCCGTTCCCATATATCAATCATATATCAATCATCACCATCAGAGGCTATCCATTACCGGAGTTACCGGAGAATTAACATCTGCTTCTCTCTGTGTTTATTCGTATAGGAGAAAAACATGAGTCACAGAAAAATTAAAAAATAAATGTACAATATTGTAATCTACGTTGGTCATGAAGCTACACCACTACGGTATAAGAGGACGTGCACTCAATCTTCTGGCCTCTTATTTAAGTAACAGGATTCAGAGGGTTGATGTAAATGG
>JAKGSA010000836.1:221520-235261 GCA_033558755.1 Philaethria dido | reverse complement strand
TGTATACCTCACTTACAGGCTAACATGACATGCTTAATACAGTTATATAAAACTATTAAAAAAAGAAACAAAACAGTACAGTTCTAATTCGAAACTCACATACAATAATTAAACAACAAAACCAAAAATATAAAAATAAAAAGAAAAAATAAACAACAAAACTGAAAAAATAAAATAAAATACAGTGATAATGACAAAAAAAATTACCTTAACATTAAGCACACACAAAAAATATATATAATTGAAAATTAAAGTATAATTAAAATTAAACAGTAAAAGTTTTCTTTACTTCATTTTTGAAAGACAAAGCATAAAATGTTAACAGTCAAACACTCTTCCACTACGCCACGACTTCTTATTTTAAAATTAATTAACCATAAAAAATGTAACACATGTAACACACTAAAAATAATTATTTATTTTTAACAATTCTGCTTATTTAAAACAACAAACACACAAATTACATAAAATGATATGAAAAAATGTATATCTTTTCGTTTCAGTAAAATATTTTCTCAATAAAAGTATAGATAGATCAGATCGGTTCAACTGTCGCTCATTTGACTCTGCAACTGGTGTTCAAATGGTTTCCAATTTCAAGCACTTGAATTAATTCCGATCGACTAAAATCTTTAGTTATTTTATATGTTCATGTATTCGCTTATGTGATTCTATTTATATTTTTCATTTATCTGAATCTGAGAACTTAGTGTTAAGACACTCCGCTCCCCACTTTCCGCCTAAATGAGGCATTGCGTGCTGAGTGGCGGAACTCAACGCCGCGTTTTGCCTTGTTACCAAACCCAAAAAATGAAAATACTAAATTTTACATTTCCTGGGGTGAGAATCGAACCCACAATCTGTCGCGTTTACAGTCGCACGCTTGTGCCTCTGCGCCACGACAGGTGTTATCAGCAACATAGCTATATACGAAATCATTAATTAAATTTAAAAACAAATTTCATATGTCCAAAGTAAATTTCAAGTTAACATATTATTCGTTAGAATAATACAGCACAGATCCAACGTAGATTGCTTGTTCTTGTTCTTGTACATTCAGTCTCGTCTAACATCAATTTGCATCTTGAGGTCAGATAAGCAAAACTTTGATTACGAATCGACGTACAGATCTAACTCTCGTGGGATGTCAGTTTGTCTAATTATCTTGTTAAAGGACTTTGTTTGTCGATAGATTGTGTTAGCTTTTGGGAATATATTTATAATAGTAGTGGTTGTGGATTCGATTCTCACTCATGGAATGATTAAATTATTTTCATTTCTCCACTATGACAAGACAAAGTGTGGTACAATTACAATAACAACTTTTACAGATTTTTTAGAATTCTCCACAAATAGCTTAGAATTTTGAAGTGGACAGAGAAAATAATTGAATTTTAAATTTATTAAGAAATCTGCCCAAATTAATTAGAAATACAATAAATAATTAGCAAATTACTCGAAATTCAAGCCCTATGAAACATAACAGACTCCGGATTCGGATCTATTATTGAGACGCGTGTGACACAAACTGACTCAAAGTGCGGGCGGATGGGTCCTATTTCCACTCTAAGGAATTATTACAATCAAATTATTTTTATTACTATATGGAAATCATGAAGCTGTGAGGAACATAAGAAAGTAGATATGGTCAGAAGTCCTGACATTTTTATTTAATATATTGGTGTATTAATGGAGCTATTAATACAGGTCTCATGTGTAACGCCTGTCGTGTCGCAGAAGCACAAGCGTGCGACTGTAAACGCAACAGGTTCTGGGTTCGATTCCTACTCCAAGAAATGTAAAAGTTAAGTATTTTCATTTCCTGGGTTTGTTAACAAGGCAAAGCGCGGCGTTGAGTTCCGCCACTTAGCACGCAATGCCTCAATTCGGCGGAAAATGGTGAACGGAGTGTCTTAACACTAGGTTCTCTAGTCCCTCTGCCTACCCTGCTATATGCGGGATACAGCGTGAAGCTAAAAAAAATAAAAGAAAATAATTGATATAATTTTTTTTTCTAACATTTTTATAATAAATAATACAGAACAGTCATCAACTAAATATAATATAATTCCATTATATTTTTATGTCAAAAAGTAATCTAATCCATAATAATCAGTATTCTGACTCCATAATTCAGGGAAGCTCCTGTTCATGTACACGCGTGAAAACTGCTCATAAATTGTAGGCTTATCGAAAAAAGCCGCTAAAGAGATAAATGACGATATCTCCGTACATTATCCAATTCATATTCAGAATTTCCATACAATCCTTCTGGGTATAAATTAACCAGCTTTTTATTATTGGTATGTAAGTGGTGTTTATGATAATATTTTGTTTAATATTTGTTAATGAATTGAATAGAATTTTACCTTAATATTTATGGAAGCATACAAATTATTTAATTCAATTAAAATTTAAAATATAAGAGTTATAATCAAAAAATTTAAAAACCAAGCTTGCATACATGGATAGCTTCACATAGTATGCCATATGCAGGTAGGCAGAAACCTACTGTTAAAACACACCGTCCCCCCCACTTTCACCAATTGAAACATTCCGTGCTGAGTGGCGGAACTCAACCGCGCATCGCCTTGATACGAAATTCAGGAAATGAAAAATTCCATTTCTGAATTGGAATCGAATCCACAACCTCGCGCTTACAGTCGCACGCTTGTACCACAACATGCGCTTTTATACATAACCAAACTATAAAGTGAAAAAATATTCTTACCATAACCGACTTCCAAAAAGGAGAGTTCTTAATTCGACTGTTTTTAAGTGTACTTACCATGCTTCAGCTATGTTTGCCTGCATGACATGCGCTGCCTCATAAATTATAGTCAGGTGAACCATTTTTGGTGGATTTATTGATTATTTTATATATATACTTTAGAAAAGCACTAGATATTGCTTCTAAAGTATCACCATTCAAATTAAGTTTAGGTCCTGACAATGATTTTAGTTATTCAATAATAATGTTACTTTTAAGTGCATGTTATTTAAAGTCACTTTTTGGCAAAAAAATAAATATTTAATGCCGATGAATCAAACATGCATTTGGTTTTCTCTTAGCTAATACTTATATACCTGCAAATTACCTTTCTCTTATACCCATGGGTTGAATGGAAGAATTTTTTAATAGAGAGATTTTTTTTTTTTATGGATACCGGATGGCAAAGCTTGAGCAGAAGGACAGCCGCTGATGTAATTTTACCTTCCCTTATGAACATCTACAACACAAGAGATGTACTAGATGCGTTGCCAACCTAGAGGATACAGATGGAAAGGGAGGATAATCTTATTAGTCGCTATCAGAACCACTATTTACAGAGGAAAGGATGGGTGGGAAAGGGGAAAACCGGCTTACATGCCATCGAACCGGAACACATCGCAAAGATATTTGGTTCGTCTTTGACGCGATAGTGGTGCGAACCAGACGGAGGATGAACCTTCTACCTATAAGCGAAAACCTTCATTATTTTAATGATAAGTCCTTTATTTATTTACTTTGTATTTATTTTTTTCTTACAAAAATACCGCCGAGAATATATAAATATAATTAATTAATAAGTGAGTAAGAAAGTTCTTACAGTCAGTCATAAAGCGACCAATAAAAGTCTCCAAACCCAGGCGTGGCTATATTATAACTATGTAACTTCCTCAAACGCATGTACATACCTTTCAATCTGGCGGAAAGTGGGGAACGGTTGTTGAAAGAGAGCGGGTGCTCTTAACACTAGGTTCCTCAGTTCTCTCTGCACCACCCTGCTATGTGGATGCCGTGAAGTTAAAAAAGTCGGTTTTCTTTTGTTAGAATTTTTATTAGATTATCACAACGTGATATTACTTCTGTATTATACTCTAAAATAAATAAGAAACAACTAATTGAGGGTTCACTTTACAGTCAGTCATAAAGCGACCAGCAACGTCCAAACCGCCGGGCGATAAGTATATCTTCATATATCAAACGCATGTACATACGCTGAAACGTACGTGAGTCCCAACTTTGTGGATTGTAAATAAATGGAGTTTGCAACTACTAACGAAGTAGCGTTATTGATGGTTACCGTTATCTGTTATATGTTTGTGTCATTATGCTTATGATAATATATATGGAATTTATGTATCGTATTAATTATTGATATTTTTAGCTTCACGCTGTATCCGCATAGCAGGGTAGGCAGGGGGGGAACCCTGATAACCTAGTATTAAGACACTCCGTCCCGCCACTTTCCGCTGAATTGGAGTCGGCTACTTGCGTGCTTTGAGTGGCGGAATTTTCTTTTGCGCGCTTTGCCTTGGCCAGGCCAGACCAGGAAACGAAAATACTAAGCTTTACATTTCCTAGGTGAGAATCAGACCACAACCTCAGCTTCTGCATTTGTTGCTTGCTTGTGCCTGCACCACGGCAGGGGTTTAATTATTGATTTTAGATTGTTTTATAATACCATCTGCAATTGCTTATATAACATGTATGGGGTATGTTTAAATATACGGGATAAGCGTGAATCCTGCTGGTGGAATCCCATTCCAAAGGGAGAGAAAAATAATTTAATTTTAGGCTCACGGAATTTAACTCATCACCTCAAAATGGGGAAATTTTTACATTGATAGATAGAATATAATGGAGATTATCAATGTTATTGAAAAAAATATATCTACTCCTTTTTACTTAGAAGAATTCAAATGCAAATGTAACTAAAGCTAACATTTAACATACCATCGTGGCGCAAGAGGAGCCTGAGTGTGCGACTATAAACACCGACCTTAGGTTGTGGGTTCATTCTACTCCAGGAAATGTAAAATTTAGTATTTTCATTTCTTGGGTTTTAGTAACAAAGGCAAAGCCGCGCGTTTAATCCACCACTCAACGCAATGCCTCATCAGATCGGCCAGAAAATCGAGAGAGTGAAAAGAGAATGGGTATCTTAACACTGGGTCCTCATAACTCCTTCTGTCTGCCCTGCTGTAACCACGGTTTACAGCGTGAAGTTAAAAAAAAAAGAAATGTATCAGCCACTGCAGACAACTCAAAACTTCTGCAGCAGATCTTAATTAAACTTAAATGGGCAGCAAAACCCACGGGTGATAGCGTTTACTCACTTTTTAGAAGTCAACGGATAGAAAAACTAACCACGACTATGTATTTATTTGTAACAGGAGTATGTAGTGCGCATGAACATAACAATCATCCATTGAGATGATGAAAATTATTATATATTTAATGAAGCCACTTAGTTCTAAGCTCTAGATAGGAGTAATTCTCTTCAACATACAAAAATATGTAAATTTATAGGTACCCTACTTTTACTAAGTAGTAGCAGTCTGTTTCAAAGGTATCATTGCCAATAATAAAGAATTGTAAACCATTGTCGAATATAAAAAAAAAAAAAAAAAAAAGTCCCGCTGAGTTTCTTGCGCCGGTTCTTCTCAGGTCTGAGGCATTAAATTTAGTGAACCGGTGGTAAATTATTTGACGTTCAAAAAATGAAGCTTGTAACTTCTTATTTTGAATAAAATTATTTGACTTTGACTTTGACTTTGACTTTGACTTCAAATACATTAATTTGTTCCGGCGTTTTGGAATTTAGTTTTATTCGTTATAATTGAATGTCGCTGCTCCGGAGCAATAATGACGTTACTGCATATTTTGAAATTGTACAGGAGGCGCGGAGGCGAAACTAAAATTTATTACTCTTACAGTTCAATAATTCTTTAATGCGAATAACTTTGGCATTGAGCTTCAGGCATGTAATACGTATGGCTATTGGTTTACAGGAAATTACATGGTATCAAAAAAATAATTTCATTTTCTCTATGCATTTATTCATTCAGTGCATTTCGCAAAAGTTAGTTACGTCATTATTTTTCCGGAGCAACAACGTATAGTATATATTTATAAAATGATTTTCTAAAGTGCGACAACATCTGACTATAATAGCAATTGATTGAGGGTATGATTATATTTAATAATTTCATTTCTTCGTTCTGTTCAAACCAAACGCGGCGTTGAGTTCCGTCACTTAACAGACACTGTCTCGAAATTGGGTGGAACGCGGCGAACGAAGTGTCTTAACTGTTGGTTTACGCTGACTATCCTGGTATGTGGAATAAAGCGTGAAGTTGCTTTTATATAACCGTATTTATTATATCTCTATCCTGTTTTTGTTCAGTATTTATTACTCTTTATTACTAAACCTTACACTTATTAGTACTTTATAACGAAACCTAAACCTCAACCATCCTGAACTCGTGGATGTCCTCATACACGAGGCCAAAATTAAATAATTTCATTCAAAATAAGATTTTTTGTAGCTTCAGGTTGTTTCCCACATAACAGATTAACCCGGTGTTAAGACACTCCATTCTCTAATACATGCTTTATTTTTTGAAAGTCAAATTTACCACCGGTTCACTAGAAAACCTAATAATAGCAAATATCAATGTGATATTCCACACACAAGTATCTAACTTTTTTTTTTTAATAATAGCAAATATCAATGTGATATTCCACACACAAGTATCTAACTTTCGGCGAATTAACTCACAACATTGGGACCAAGATTCTAATCTAATAACAAAGTATAATTACATTTACCAACCAAACTTCATATACGACTATTGAACAGTTATTAAGTAATACATATATATATAAAATATATATGTAACGATAACAGCGATGGCAAACTGAAACAAAAAGTTGTGCCTACTTGTTACAGCAGAACTAGGAAAAACTTTGTTAAGAAGAAGACATAACAAAAAAGACAATTAGGGGAAAAAGTGCTAAACTGTAAGTAGATTATAATAGCCCTATATAGTTCTAACTTGGAAACTACTAGAATAGTTACCCAAAATACTTAGTCTATATTAATATTTTTTTGGCCACATGATTAACACTTCCTGTCTATTTAAAGAAATTGTTACCAAACATTATTTGATGATACTCATTAATTTTCTAGTTCTAAAATATTTTGTATTACAGTTCAGTTCAGTTCAGTTCTTTAATTAACATTTAGTGCTTCAAACTACTTTTTATTACGTTATCTACTTAATATTTTGGCTTTAAAGTTATTATTATTATCACTGGATTTTATTATTTCAATGTTGGTAGTATTTGTTTAAACTTCAAGTTACGATATTTAAAAGATTGCAAACTTTGTTTAACTACATACATACATACATGTACATAGCCTCACGCTGTATCTCGCATATAGCAGGGTAGGCAAAGGGAACCTAGTTTTAAGACACCGCGTTCCCCACTTTTCGCCGAATTGAGGCATTGCGTGCTGAGTGGCGAAAGTCAACTGCCTTGTTACCAAACCCAGGAAAATGAAAATTCCATTTCCTGGAGTTGGAATCGTACCCACAACCTGTCGCGTTTACAGTCGCACGCTTGTGCCTCTCTCTGGGTCACGACAGGCGTTTGTTTTTTTGTTATTAAAATTCTGTAATAGAAGATCGGACGATTTTTTTGAATAACATCTTGATTTCTTTTCGTTATATTATGGCCAGATTACATAAAATCTTTAAAAATTGTAACTTATATATTGTATTATTCTGATGTACTCGTATAAGCTATGTTACAGTAAAATTTTATCCGTTTTTCCACTCTCACATAATTTCACATTTATAATTTTAGTAGTATAATCACTCACCTATGACAGCATTAACACCATACTTTATATTACCAGAGCAAACATATGGAAATAAGTAAAATACAATTATTACCCTGAGTGAGAATCGAGCCCACTTTACAGTCAGACGTCCCACTGCTCCAAAACATGAGTTTTAATTTCTTCCTCATATACCCAGTAATAATAATTTAATTTAAAAAAAAGTAACCAATACATGTCATCTAAGGAAATAAATATTTTGATTTATCTATATATTAATACGTGAAACAATAACTTTGTACATCTATTTGCGAAAATTACGTTTTTGGGGGAGCATGGAACTTATAGTTATAGTTTAAACAGTGAAGGAGTGCATATGCAATGATAATATCTTTTTGAAACAATGCTTAAAAGATATTTTTATTTTTATAAATGTTACACACGCTACCATGGTTTGACATCCATGTTTATATAAAGTTACATATACGTTGCTAGGCAACCTGTAGTTGACGCGTCAAGGGGGATACTAGAAAAAACAATCTAAAATCAATAATTAATACCCACATATAAATTCCATATATAATATCATAAGCATAATGAATACAAACACATAACAGATAACGGTAACCATCAATAACGCTACTTCGTTAAAGTTGCAAACTCCATTTATTTACAATCCACAAAGTTTGGACTCACGTACGTTTCAGCGTATGTACATGCGTTTGATAAGTTATAGCGATATAGCCATCGCCCGCGGGTTTGGACGTTATTGGTCGCTTTATGACTGACTTGTATGAACTCTCAATTGTTGTTTCTTATTTATTTTAGAGTATAATACAGGAGCAACTAATATCAAGTTGTTATAATGTAATTAAAATTGTAAGAAAAAAAAACTGACTTCTAATGTACTTAATATTATGTTTTTTACAAATAACTAATAAACTACTCATTCTAATGAGTCTTAAATAAAATTTAAATGGAATCACATCATGAGTTATAAGAAAATTATTATCAAATATGGTTCATGCAGTAAAAAAATACAGTCGAATTGAAACTCCTCCTTTTTTGAAAAAAACTAAAGTTAGTTAAAATGATAACGCTTTTTATATTTATTTTACTCACTTAATAAATTTCAATGTATTTTTATAGAAAATATTAGCTCTTTGCACTCCTCGTTTCAACGTACATGCGTTGTACACTTTCTCGTTTCAATGTACAACGTACATGTTTGATAAGTTATAGCAATATAGCCATCGCCCGCGGGTTTGGATGTTATTGGTCACTTTATGACTGATTTGTATGAGTTTTCACCATCACGCTTTATCCAGCTTAGCAGGGTAGTCGGGTTGAACATAGTGGCAAGACACTCCGTTCATCTCTTTCCTCCTGAATTCGAGAAGTTGCGTTAACACGTTAACAATAAGAAATTAATATAATTTATGTATAATAATTTCACCGAGTGGGAATCGAACTCATAACTAATAACATTTTCAGCTATATGTACGACCTTTGTTCTATTGCACCATTACAGCCTTTACAGTTAGGAGACTTTCCTATTCCTTCCTGAGTGGTCTCCTTAAAATATTTATAATATAATATTCTATTATTCGTTTTTTTCAATATAGTAGCGTAATTGGGGAGAATATAGAGTCTAGGCACTCCGTTCATCAGTCTGCATACCAATAAAATGAAATATTAGAACAAAGTTCGTTCGAAAGGAAAAAAATTAAAACCGACACCGTTGTATCGACACGTTTTGCTATAGTTGTAAGCAGTGCGGCGTGCGCGTGTTTTAAGTCTTTCTCTCTCTCTCTCTCATAGAAAGCAAGTCAGTTATTTTCGTTTCGTCTTTCTATTTCACATTGAACAGTGTGGTGTCGTGACGATTATTTTGTTGATATACAGGTATATATACAGGTTGTTTGTACAAAACATATAAAAAAAAAAAAGCTTCGTTCCATCCGCCCGATCGTGGCGCGAAACACAAGCGTGCGACTGTAAACGCGAATTCGGCGGAAAGTGGGGAACGGAGTGTCTTAACTTACTAGGCTCCCTTTACCTACCCTGCTATTTGCGGGATACAGAGTGAAGCCACGTTCCATCCGATGTCCCTTTCCTTTAACATAACATAGTTCTTATTCAAATATATAATATCTTGTAAATTCAAACACTGTTTAAACTTACTCTAATAGTTCTATAACAGCTGTCGACAACTGAATGCTCATAATTCAGCACGACAGAAGCCAATACAAACAAGACATGTCGAATAACTTGGATGTAGTTAGGAAAATATGAATAAAGTTTATGCTAATTTTAGAGTTGACGAAGTTTCCATTTCATTTGCATGATGTATTACGGATTTATGTTTCGTGTTTCTTTTTATTTTTTGTATATTATTATATATTTATATATCTATATATATAAATACGTGAAATAAAACTTTGTACCCCTTTTTCCAAAATTACGCGAACGGACAGGCATGAAACTTGGCACACTTAGAGTTTATATAGAGAAGGAGTGCAGAATGCTAATATTTTTTTAAATAATGCATAAAAAGTATATGAAATTAATAAAATAAATGTTACACACACTACCATGGTTTGACATCCATGTTTATATAAAGTAACATATACATTGCTAAAGACCACGCGTTGTTAACGCGGCAACGGGGACACTAGTGAAAAAGCACCATCGTGGCACAGGGATGTATCATATTTGGTTGTGGGTTTGATTCCCACTTTGATGAATGATTATATTAAAATAATTTCAATTTTTAGTAAGATATAGCTCGGCGATGAGTTTCGCTACACAATGTTTCGACTTCAGAGAGCAAGCATAAGTAATAATATATATTTTTATTTATTTTTGTAGCTTCACGCCGTATCCCGTATATAGCAGAGTAGGCAGAGGGAACCTGAGAACCTAGTGTTAAGATACTCCATTCTGTTCCTTACTTTCCGGCGGATTAAGGCATTGCATGTTGAGTTGCGAAACTCAACGCCGCGCTTTGCCTTGCTACCAGACTCAGGAAATGAAAATATTCAATATTATTTCATTTCCTGGAGTGGGAATCGAACCACGACAGGCGTTAAAAATATTTATTATAATTATTGCCTTTTTCATTTCACATGATCCAATTGCAATAATAACTAAAACAGCTTCATGCTTTTCCCCGCATACCATGATATTTAGAAAGAACCTAGTGTCCCGACACTCTGATCTTCTCTTTCAATTCGAGAGCGATTTGAGACATTGCATGTTACGTAGCGGACCTAAACGCCACCGGCGGGAAAATGAAAATAATTTCAATATAGTCATTACCCAGAGTGGGAATCGAACTATCAACTCTCACTGGGCCATGATGGCAATAACAAAATTTTACCAAAAAAAGGAAACTGAGATCAAATAAAGTGCACTAAAAAGTTAAATTATTACGAATTACTCAAAAACTCGTAAAATCTTAACAATATTTAGATGAGACCACATCAGAATCACTAGCTATCACATGAAAGGAGAATCAACAAAATTGGTTCACCTAAAGTTATGCAGTAACATATATAAAATAAACAATCTAATTTAGAACCTTCTCCTTGTTAAGTCGGTTAATTTTTTTTTTAACTTCACGCTGTAACCCGCATATAGCAGGGTAGGCAGAGGGTGGTTCCCTCTGCCCACCCCGCTATATGCGGGATACAGAATACCAGAGAACCAGAGTGTTAAGACACTCCATTCGCTTTCAACATTTCCGTTCCCCACTTTCCGCCAAATTGAGGCATTGCGTATTGAGAGTGGTGGAACTAAACGCCGCGCTTTGTCTTGTTACAAAACCCAAGAAATGAAAATACTAAATTTTACATTTCCTGGAGTGGGAATCGAACCCACAACCTGACGCGTTTACAATCGCACTCTCGTGCCTTTGCGCCACAAGTCGGTTAATAATGTAACATATACATGAATAATTAAAATTCAAATTTAAGATTATATGATCATAATCTAAATGTTGAAGTAAATAATTTAGTTCGTAAGTTTTATAGTTATTTCTCATTGGGGACTAGCAAAACATTATTCATTGTGCCTTGTTGTATTATAATTTACGGTAGCCTTGATACGAAATAAGGCTTCTTGAGGCTTTCTTTGAAGGTTTTTGACTTTTATTTGGAGTGTCTAGTCACTAGTTCTTTCTGCTTATTTGCTATACGACAGTAGGTATAGATTATAGCCTTTCGAGGTCGATACGACATGGGTACCTTCAAGAAGCGCGCCTACTCCCACCTCAAAGGCCGGCAACGCACTTGTAGCTCCTCTGGTGTTACACGGGGCCGTGGGCGGCGGTGACCACTTACCATCAGGTGGCCTTTTGAAAATTTTTCTATATTTTTTTCTTGTTACTTAACTAGGCTTAATTAACTACAAGTAAGTAGTAGTTCTAAAAGAGTCCAAATAATTTTAATTTTATATTTTTTTTTCTCATAAATATGATTTTTTATCGTAAACCGAATATTAAATAAAAAAAGCTTCATGCTTTAATCCCGCAAAACAAAGTAGTCAGACGGAACCTAGTGTCAAGACACTCCATTTGCCACTTTCTGTCAAGATTTGAGAGAGTTAAGCGGTGGAACTCATCATCGCGCTTTGTCTCACTGAAACGAATAAATGAAAATAATATAATTACAGTCATCCCTCCGAGTGGGAATCGAACCCATAACCAATCATATTTCGACCGGATATAAATGTTTTGTATAATGGAAAATGAATGAATGCCAAACTACCAAGTCCATCTCTTTTCTACAAGAGTAACGTGTTTGATTCCCATTTGAGGCAATTCTTATAACTTTATCTAATTCAAAAAAAATTACAGTATTAATAAGAACATGATTAAATAAGTTAAAATAAGCGAGTTTTTACTTTTATTCAACAAATAAATTCTCTTTCAGTTCATAGACTTTTATGAGAAAAATTCTAATAGAGCCGACGTTACGTGTGAAGTTATTACTGGCATACTTTTAAGTGCTATGAAGAAAATAATTTAAAGAATTTATAGTATAGTTAAGAAGCATTCTTAATATTTTCTTATGGAAAAATCATTAATAAAGTATGGGAAGTGAAAAGTGGAGTGTATTAACACTATATTCTTTATGTCTACTTCGTTATGAGTGCGAAGTTAATTAATACATACATAAATACATAGTTTCACGCTGTATCCCGCATATAGCAGGGTAGGCAGAGTGAAGCTAGTGTTAAGACACTCCGTTCCCCACTTTCCGCCAAATTACGGCATTGCGTGTTGAGTGGCGGAACTCAACGCCGCGCTTGGCCTTGTTACCAAACCCGGGAAATGAAAAATTATATTTCCTGGATTGGGAATCGAATCCACAACCTGTCGCGTTTACAGTCGCACGTTTATGCCTCTGCGCCACGACAGGTGCTAATTAGTTAAGAACGCACATAGCAGGGTAGACAGAGGGAACCCGAGAACCTAATGTTAAGACACTCCGTTCTCTTTTAGGACTTTCTGGAATCGAAAATCCTGAACGTTTTAACGCAAATAAAGAGACATCACTAAGGCAACGCAAATTTTACACTTAATATGTTACACAACAATAATACAAGGTAAAATAATGAAAGTTAGAATACCATGCACTACAGAATCTTAAAATGTGATATAGTATTTTTTTGTAAAATCAGAACTTATATGAATGTAGAAATATTCAGTTAAGAAGATTATAGCATCAGGCGCTTTTCCTACATAGTATGTACCCATCTGCTGTTTCACTTTCTTTCTCTTTTATCTTTTTCGATGGATTACCATGAAAAATAATTCTTTAGTAAAAAATAATTCAGGCCAGTTATGGCCTAGAGGCATAAGTGTGCGACTGTAAACGCGACAGGTTGTGGGTTCGATTCCCACTCCAGAAAATAAAAAGATTAAATATTTAAAATAATTTATACTGAGTATTCTCATTTCCTAGCTCTGGCAAACGCAATGCCTCCATTCAGTAGAAAGTGGGGAACGGAAATCTTTATAGAACAGAGTGTCTTAACACTAGGTTCTTGGGTTCCTTCTGCCTCCCCTTCTATGTGCATACAGCGTCAAGATCATCGATCATTCAGAATCATATATATATATA
>JAKGSA010000836.1:180473-221417 GCA_033558755.1 Philaethria dido | reverse complement strand
TATATATATATATATATATATATATATATATATACATATATATAATATGTATCCATATATATATACACAAGTAGAGCTAAAATAAAAGTGCTAGTATTCAAATATATTGTAAGAAATTGTTCTCTGAAATGAACGCGTTTTCCTCTTTTATTTTATTACCAGCCTTTAAAGTATTTTGTATAGGAGAGAGAATTTCAACCAGATTCGTACTGTGTACTTTACTTTTAAATTGATTAACGTTTTATTTTACTTTGGGATTAACCGATTCGAATTTGTTTTTTGCATTATCATCGATTCCTTGTTTACTTTTAGGGGTATTTTTATCTTGTGAAAATTTTCGAAAATGAATATTGAATAAATGAGCTGTATACTTGAATTACTGGTCCACGACACAATTGATGTGGACTGGAGACCTGACACTGCTTGAAGTAACATTATTTTAGCAAGTGGAGTATTTCTGTGTGTTTTGCATTTACAATATAAGTAAGTAGAGATATTGATTTAATTTTTAAATGAAATGAACATAATAATATATTAATTTCTTTCATTCAATTTCAATGTCCATATTTTGTTATTTAATAATTACTTCTAGGTATTACCTAACGTACACCCTTATAAGTGTACTTTAAATCAATAAGTATCGTGATTTTTTTAGCTTCATGCTTTAATTTGTCAATAAATAGTAGTAGGGTTATTAAAGAGAGTCAAGTGTCAAGACACTCCGTTCTATTTTTTTGTGAGAAACAAGACACTACGCTTTGAATGATGGAACTCAAAGCTTTGTCTTACCAGAGCGGAGTACCTAGAGAAGTTAATGTAAACACATAGGACTGGGGATCGAACCCATAATGACTCGCGTTTACTGTTCGTCTACACGTTGTTCTACTGTGCTACGGTGGCCTCCACTTTTATTTATTAAAATTTTAATCAATGACACGATTGGTATGTGTCCGATAGAATGTGATAGTAGTGAATTTTGATACCGTTTATTTTTTGTTATAATAATTCCCTATGTAGTACGCAATATTTCTACAATGGTATATAGACAAAAAAACTAAATTACTCCACGCATATAACATGGTAAGAAACTCTTTACTCTAATTTTAATTACAATACAATACAAAATTGATATTTTTAAAGTTTTGACTTCTGTCTCGTCTTCGCTTCTGTATCCCGCATATAGCAGGGTAGGCAGAGGGAACCTGAGAACCTAGTGTTAAGACTCTCTTTCAACAATTCCGTTTCCCACTTTCCGACGGATTGAGGCATTGCGTGCTGAAGGAACTCAACGCCGTGCTTTGCCTTATTACCAGACCCAGGAAATGAAAATACAAAATATTATTATTTTAAATTTTCATTTCCTGGAGTGGGAATCGAACCCACAACCTGTCGCTTTTTAATCTAAAGTAAAGGTTGTTTTTGCTTTACACTTTATCCCTAGGGAAGTAGTCAGAAAGAATATTTAATAAATATATGTCAATTTACATCCATAATATATTTCAGCTTCTTGTTACCATTTATATTCATTTACATATTCGTTAATGAAATTATCCATAAAAAAAATATATATATATACCTATATATATATATATATATATATACTATATGTTGTAAATAACTAGTAGCAAATAAGTTTGGAGTGGCGGAACTTGTTAATCCACCAACTGATGAACAACACTTGAGTGTTGGCTTCGAATATCTAAAAATCTGAAACATATGAAAATATTATGAGTGCTTAATTCTGAGTTTTCAATATGTATTCCTCATTATGTAAGTTTATTTTTTTATATATATATATAGCTTCACTGTATTCTGCATAGCAGGGTAGGCAGGAGGAACCAGAGAACCTAGTGTTGAGACCTCCGTTCTTTTAAGGAATTATCCATACCACACTTTCCGCACCAAAATTGGCATTGCTGCTGAGTGGCAGAACTCAACACCGTCCTTTGCTTTGATACCAGAGCAAGTAAATGAAAATCATAATATAAATTATTATAAAATATTTTTATTATTTTCCCTGTGAGGGACGGGGGTCCCAGAATACAATTCCCTCCACTGCTGGGTAGCGCCCGTGGCAAAGTGGGTATCCCAGAATGTGGTGTTTCCGATGGCGGAGCCTACATTGACTTCCCACTTCCATCTGTATCCTCTAAGGTGAGCAACGCATTTACAACACTCTGGTGTTGTAGATGTCCATGGAGCGAAGGTGTACGCACGCGTGTAATATCCCAATTTGGGCGCGGAACGCGGTGAAGGTGTCCTAACATGATTCTCTCTGACTACTGTACTATGCGGGATAAAACATTGAAGTTGTTGTTTTAATAATTATTGCAATAAGAACATACAATGAAATCATTCAGGGCATTATTTATATATTTTAATTATTTAAATGATCGGTTTAATAAGACAAAGCGTGGCGTTGGGTTACGTTATCTAAATTGAAGACACATTTAAAATGGGTAAGAATAGAGAACACACTCGGCCTAAGTGCGGTAGATGCGTACAAATAAAAAAATAATTCATATTTTTAACAAAAATGAAAACCGACTCCAAAGTAAATGCTTTAAAAAGAACAATTATTACGAATAACTCAAAAAGTGCTCTAATCTTAACTAAATTAAATAAGACCACATCAAAAACACTAGCTATCATTAAAAAGAGAATCATAAAAAAAGTTATACTATAACACATAATAAAACACAATCGAATTGAGAACCTCTTCTTTTCAAGCTGGTTAATTAATATTTTCAGCTATTCAGCTTCCAAATAGCCATTTAACTGAATTTGTACTCTAATTTAAACGAAATTGCTTTCTTGTTACCTGAAGTTTAAATTGTCGTACCACAATTTGCATGTTTCGAGGTCAGATATGCGAAACTTAGATTACAAGTTGACAGTATGAACCTAAATCCTAAGGGGCATCAGTTAGATCTACATATTAACATTTCTATGAATCTGGAATGGAATTGATATTAATTTCCATGTGAGGGGATGGGGTTAGAATACAATTCCCCTCCGCCGCTGGGTAGCGTTCCGTAAGAGGCGGGTATCCCAGTGTTCCCCGGTGGTATGTGAGGTTCGTCCTACGTCTGGCTCGCACGACCACTATCATGTCAAGAGACAGACTGGCAAATATCTTATGATGTGTTCAGCTGGTACAGCCAGCAAGCCGGGTTCCTCTTTTCCCACCAGCATCCTTTCCCCAAAATGTGAGGTGGTTCCGACAGCCGACTACTACATTGTCCACTCCACTTCCATCTGTATCCTTTAGGTTTGGTTACGCATCTACAACATTTCTGGTGGTGTAGATGTTCATGAACGGTAACCACTCCAGGTGGTCCTTCTGCTCGTTTGTCATCCATTATAAAAATAATATCAATTCTATTTTTGGTCTTAAAGGCCACCGTGGTGCAAAACCACCAAGCGCCCAACTATGAGAGCAGCAGGTTACGTAGTTCGATTACTATTCAGGGGAATGAAAGTAATAATATACGAGTATAAAAGTATTTTCATTTGCTCGCTCTGTTAAGAAGGTAAAAATCTCAGCGTTTGATTCCCCGCCACTCCAGCATCAAAGAACTGCACTAAATTAGAAATGAGGGAACAGAGGCACAAAAAACTCTCCATTCTATCAACAATTCCCGATTTCCCCCACTTTCCGCCGAAATGAGGCACTGCGTGTTGGCGGAACTCAACGCCACCCTTACTGCTGTTACCAAACCCAAAAAAATGAAGTACTAAATTTTACATTTCCTGGGTGGAATTGAACCTACAACCTGTCCCACGTTTGATCGCCTCTGTACCACGACAGGCGTTAATATAAATATTCCTAATAAATCCATAAAAATAACGTTACACAAAATCATGTATGAGTTGTGGTCTATTATTACTGTTTTTCATCGAATGTTTCCAACCATGAAATGGAGTGCTGATTGAACTATCGATCTGATATTGTATACTGTATATTTATATTGGTTTAAATTTTTTTAACCGCCACTGGTTTTTGTATTCGTACTCTATTTATTTTAATTTCACGAAATAGGTTTTAATATAAATAACTTTTTTCATGTTTTTATTTTTATGCATATATATTTTTCGGGTAACTTTTTTTACCTTTTCGAGTCCATTTGTTTGCAATATTTTCATTGTTTTTATATTTCAGGTATTGAGCGACAAATCCCACTTAGTTTTCAGTGGTCTTGAAATTATATATTTTTAATCACACATTTAGGATAAGAAAACCATTTAAAAAACATATGAGTTGAACAATAAGGGCGTGCATTTTGAAACTGTCAAAGAGTACTTCACGCTGTAATTCCGCATATGGCAGGGTGAACGGAGACCTGGTCGTTGAGACACTCCATTACTTACTTTCCGTCTGTCCCAGAATCCGTCAAGTCCTAATGGCAATGCGTGCTTTGATGGCGGAACTCAACGCCGCGTCGCTTTGTGCATTACCAAACCCAGGAAATGAAAAATTCCATTTCCTAGAGTGGGAAATCAAACCCACAACCTGTCGCGTTTACAGTCGCACGCTGTGCCTCTGCGCCACGACAGCCAAATCCAAAAGTTCTGATCACTAAGACATATAATAATATGTTCTATTCAGTGCGTAAGAAATTCTTGTACATGCTTGATAAATTTTCATTATATATATTCATTTTTCTAAAAATATTACTTTTTTTTAAAACACTTATTCTTTGAAGGAGATTCTCAATTGGACTGTATTTTTTATAATATATTGTTCGCACTTAACTTTTTAGTGGATAAGCCAATTTTGATGTGATGTTTTTTTATATGATAGCTATTAATTAGTGCTTTGATCATGTCTCATTTAAAAATTACCTAAGATCCTGAGC
Organism: Philaethria dido; assembly: GCA_033558755.1. Classification (NCBI taxonomy): domain Eukaryota; kingdom Metazoa; phylum Arthropoda; class Insecta; order Lepidoptera; family Nymphalidae; genus Philaethria; species Philaethria dido. Next base: position 216,558 of record JAKGSA010000836.1, on the reverse strand, counting down.
GAGTACTTTTTGAGTTATTCATAATAAATGTTACTTTTTAATACAATTTATTTAAAATCGATTTCTATTTTGTCCAAATGTTAATTATTCGTTTTTCTTTTATCAAAATAAAAAAAATTCTACATTATTTTTCTAACACTTTGAACATCACGTTTCTACTAAGATGCGAAAATGCTTAATCACGTAAGGATATTAAAAAATAAATGGGCTTAGAAGCTCCAACGTTTTCAAAAGGCAATTATTTAATAACAACTGCTTATTTTTTATAAAGCAAAAGCAGCTTCTAGCTTTATCCCATAACCGGGTTGTCAGAGATAACTTAGTGGACACCCGGATGGAACGAAGTTCCTTTAGATTAATTAGTGAAGGAGTTGTTATTTTTTTTTTTTTAACTTCGTGCTGTATCCCGCATATAGCTGAGTAGGCAAAGGGAACCCGAGAACCTAGTGTTAAGACACTACGCTCTCTTACAACAATTCCGTTCCCCACTTTCCGCCGAATTGAGACATTGCGTGCTGAGTGGCGGAACTCAACGCCGCGCTTTGCCTTGTTACCAAACCCAAGAAATGAAAATACTAACATTTCCTGGAGTAGGAATCGAACCCACAACCTGGAGGAATTGTTATTAAAAAAATAATCGTCGCGATACCATACTGTTCAATGCGAAATGGAAAGACGAAACGAAAATAGCCGGCTTGCTTTTTATAAGAGAGAGAGAGGCAGATAGAGAAACACGCAAACGCCGCATGCAAAACGCAACTAAAGCAAAAAGTGTCATTACAATTTTTAGTCTTAATTATTTCCGTCTAGACCCCTTTCGCAACGCGCGATAAGTAAATTCGTTCCAAAAAAAAGTTCAAAAAAAAAAATTAATATAATTCCCCTAAGTGGGAATCGAACCATTAACTCAACGTGTTTAGAGTCAGGTACAGTACTGCGCCATGATGGTCCTGTATGTTTTGCTATGTAGTAAAATCTAATAAACAGCTAATAAGTAAATATTTATAATAATAATAATAATAATATAAGCCTTTCTTTCAGAGAAAAAATTAAATTAGTTTCCTTAGGTGAGCTTTTGTAAGAGGCCAGGTTTGGCAGCCAGTAAGTAAATATTTACTTTGTTATAATAGCTAAAGAATAGTTGTTCGCACTTCCATACTATTTCTTGTAAATGTACTGAAATATATTCAAGATAACTAAATAATTTTCATGAAATACGTTCTATACATGCTCATCCGCAAAATCAGCTCATAAATCGTCGGCTTATCGAAAAAAGCCGCTAAAGAGATAAATGACAATCTCGCTATAAATTATACACTTCATATTGGCTTTCAATTCTTTTCAACCATCTTATTGTGTTTATCGTAGAAATAATTTGGCAAATCGCTTTAGTTAACAGGGTTGTGTGATAGCCAAGTTCTAAAGGAGAGGTAGAAGTTTGGGTAATTAGTAAGAGAATTATGTTAGGAAATGATTAATTATATTGTAGATAATAAAATCACACGCCTGTCGTGACGTAGAGGCACAAGCATGCGACTGTAAACGCGACAGGTTGTGGTCTCGATTCCCACTCCAGGAAATGTAAAATTCAGTACAACACGCAATGCCTCAATTCGGCGGAACGGAATTGTTGAAAGAGAACGGAGTGTCTTAACACTAGGTTCTCTGGCTCCCTCTGCCTATCCTCCTATATGCGGGATATGGCGTGAAGTTAAAAAAATAAATAAATAAAATCACATATAAGTTAAACTGATGAAGAAACTAAAAACAGCTTAGTATTCCAGCTTCACGTTTGTTCCCGTTTAGCAATATCAAAGAGAGCCTATGGTCAAGGCACACGGTTTTTCATATTTACCTATTTTCTGTAACTTTTTTTTAGCTTTACGCTGTATGCCGCATATAATGGGGTAGGCAGAGGGAACTCGAGAACCTAGTGTTAAGACACTCCATTCCCCACATTCCGCCGAATTGAGGCAATATGTTCTGAGTGGCGAAACTCAACGCCGCGCAGTAACATTTAGTTTTGTAAAATGTTTATGTTTTACATTCATAATTTTAATGGCTATTTTAATATATTATTAACAAATTATTTGAGACTCCTTCGTACCTACAAATGGCGTTTTACATTCTGCTGTTCCACTGCGTCACGATGGCTTTAACCACATCATGATTTCGATGGCCCTTAAAAGAAATCTAATATAATATTTAGAAATTATTTTTTTTATAGCTTCACGCTGTTTCCCGTATATAGCAGGATAGACGGAGGGAATCTGAGAACCTAGTGTTGAGACACATCGTTCTATTAAAATTTCCACCCCCCACTTTTTGCCAAATTGAGGCTATAAGTGCTCACTGGCGGAACTCAACGCCGCGTTTTGCTTTATTACCAGAAGGAGGAACTGAAAATACTAAATATTAATGTATATATAAATACGTGAAGTAAAAATTTTGGATACTTTTTTACGGAATTTATGCGGACGGAGGAGCATGAAACTTGGCACACTTATAGTTTACATAGAAAAGAAGTGCAGAATGCCAATATTTTTTTAATTAATAAAATTAATGTTAGACACACTACCATGGTTTGACATCCATATATACTATATATACATTGATAGAAAACGCGTTGTTAACGCGTCAACAGGAACTCTAGTTATTATAAATGTTTAATATTTCATTGCCTGGAGCGGGAATCGAACGCAGAACCTGTCGCAACCGTGGCACGTTTATTTGTACCACGACAGGATCCATATACAAATTACGTACAATATTAGAAAATTTCACATGATGAATGACGTTTTCGACAGGATATATAAAAGCTTTTAACGCGTCATCAAGTATTAACAAATTCAATAACATTTACTTCGAGAATTGGTTATTGCCAAACTTTATATGCTTAGAAGTTTAGATAGCTCTTTATTAGGGTCATATAATTTTAACTACTATTGGAAAGTAAGAAACTACTGTATACTTAGTGAAAAGTCTTTAGGTTTCCGGCTTTTTCGTATGGCATGGTGTAGTCAGAGAGACCGTAGTGTCTAGACACTTAGGTGGATAGAGTCTGAGAATCTAATGTTAAGGCACTCAGATTTATTAGTTTCCATTCCCCACTTATCGCCTAAATTAAGACACTTTTTGTTGAGGGGCAGAACTTAGCTAATAGAGTTATTAGTATTAGAGTTAGTGTAACTATCTCCATACAATGTGCCATTGGCGAAATGATTAAGTGAGTGAAAAGACTCAAGCTAATAATGCACCGAATTGAGGTATTGCGTGCTGAGTGGATCTTAACAACTTGGTACCAGATCGAGAAAATGAAAATACTAAAAACAATTTATTATTATAATTATTTAATATTAGGGAACGGAGTGTCTTAACACTAGGTTCTCAGGTTCCCTCTGTTTACCCTGTTAGGTGCTGGACTGTATCCAGATGATGATATGAAACTACAAAAGATCTGATAATCAATTTCCAAGCAATAAATGGCCAATAATAAAAAAAACAAACAAATTTTTAAATATATATTATAATATGACGACAATTTATAAAATATGTATGAAAATACCTACTGCAATTCAACCTTAACGTTCTATGTAACAAGTTTCTTTTGCTTTCATTTCATAGTTTGCTTGAACGAGCACGACCAAGCTAATTTTATTCCACCTCACCGATGACACTTGTCTACATGCATACATATACAATTATAAAATAAAATAAAATCTTCTATTGGAAATAGCTGCTTTAACATTCTTTTTGTTATGAGTACTTTTTTCTTTTTTTAGCCGAGAGGACATGGAGTCAAGACACTCCTTACATAACTTTTTTACACATTGTATGTTGAGTCGTGGAATACAACTTCGCGAACAAAGCAGGAAAGTGAAAAAAAATTGAAAATAATCATTCTTCCTGAGCGGGATTCGAACCCACAACTAATCGTGTTTACATTTAATCGTCAAAATGGCCTTTTTTAATATAAAAACAAAAAAATAACTATTATACTAAAAATTGTTTTGTTAATGCTCGAAATACATAATTAATGTACATATAATAAATTAAAAGCTTTCCCATATCTATATCTACAATATGCTAATATAGTCATCAAAAAACATCACTAAAATAAAAAAAATGAGACTACTACTGTTTATAAAACATAATTTTAAGCTAATCCGGTTTCCCACACCACACATTAAAAAGTCATTCTACTTTTATTGTCTCTAGACTAGAACACTACTCGTCCGTTTTAAGCACTTTATGGAACAGTGATTGGTAAAAACATTTGGGGATCACCTAATTTTGGTTCAAATCTAATATTAACTTTTGTGTCCCCATCACCAACTTCTAAAAAGCTGTTCCAGTCTACCATCCAGTAAAAACCGTTTTTCTTTGGCGGCGGTAGTTCTGAGTCCCCTGGTATGACTGGGGCTGCACCACCGAAAGAATCTTCGAGATCTGCTATCGACGCTCCACTATCTGTATCAGATGCAACAGTGTCTGGTACTTCAGCATTTTTCGTTTCAGTTTGCTGAGTATTTGATGCAGTGCTTGTAGAATTATCTACACCTAAACTTTCAGTTATATTAGCTTGACGCTTACTTTGATCAACACCTACAATAACTTCATCCTCTGATGGGATTGGACCTTGGTTTAGAGGTATTACTTTGACTGCTTCATAATCAATAGGCTCATAATTGGGTTTTGAAGTAGTTGTAACTGCTTTTGGTTTCCTAGGCTTTGGTAAATCCAGAGGTAAAACGCTTTGTTTTGTTTCTGATGAAGATGTGTCTAACTCAAAGGGAAACTGTGGCTTCAAAGGTTCATATAAGAAATTTGTTTCAGCAAAATGTTGTTGTTCTTTATTAGAAGATGTGGATAGATCTGATGGTGAAATGAGATCGTAAGTAAGTAATAAATTTTCTGGTAACTGCACTGTACCATCTACTATCTTTGGTGGTGGTAATGGCTTGAAACCTTCCAGTGGTAACAAGAAATTATCTTGTCCTGTTTTTCCTTTCAAACCGTGTGCGTCTAAAAATGCTTGCAATTCCGCTGGAAGGTCTAGTATTGGATTTTTATTATTTTTATTTTTTGGTACTTGTTTAACATCATTTTTCACTTTTGTTTGTTTCGTCGGTTTAGGGGTAACTCTTTCAGTAATGACTTGAAGACGAGGAGGCTTTGTATATAATTCTTGCAACGAGGATCCATCTCGAGGCGTGTACGGCAATACCACAGTTAAAGTTGGGCTTGATTTTGACGTAGATTCAACAGGGCTTGAAGAAGCTGATACTGTATCGTCACCATTAACGAAACCGTTACTGCTCACTTCTAGGTGTGAAAGTTGTGTTGCAATTTCGTTATCTTCTAGATTTTTATACTTTAAAGATTCTGTAACTTTCTTTGATTCATTTTTTATAGGCCGCACTGTAGTTGTTTTTAAATTAGACTTGTTAATGGGTAAAGAGGTACTTTTTGCGTCCTCTGATCTTATATCATTTAACAATTGTATAATTTCTTCTCTAGTTAGTCTAGGCAATAAGGAATTTGCTTTCAGTATATTCTGCACTTGTTGTACTGTTTTCTCGACATCTACGGCAGCTTGTGTAACCATCAGCAATGCTGCTGTGACGCAGCACCAAAACAGCTTCATGGTCTGAAATAAGAAAAAATTTCATTAGTTATTGTTATACGACTTAAATAATTCCTGAATAGTTGTTGAATTAAGTTCTTATTAAGTTTACTTTCTTGAATTTAAGATATATATAAGAATTTTTACTACTATATAATCATCAAAAAATCTGTATATATAAAATACTTGCGTTACTATGTGACTTTTAATCGATACTACATAGCTATAGAAGGCTGATATTTAACATATAGGCACCTTGTAAGAGAGCACTAAGAGAGTAAAATACGTGATTCTAAATATTATTAGTCTACACGATTTTTTCGTATCGTACCAGGAAATGTAAAATTTAGTATTTTCATTTCTTGGGTTTGGTAACAAGGCAAAGCGCGGCGTTGGGTTCCGCCACTCAACACGCAATTCGACGGAAAGTGGGGAACGGAATTGTTGAAAGAGAATGGAGTGTCTTAACACTGTGTTCTCTGGTTCTCTCTGCCTACCCCGCTACACGCGGGATACAGCGTGAGGTTAAAAAAAAAAGAAAAAGATATTCTTATATCTAATGCAAAATAATAGTGCCTATATTAAATTAATTATTTGTCCTTAAAACTTCAGTTAGGTTGCGCGCAGTTAAAGTATTTAATGATGTATTTAGCCTTTCGGTATGTATGCCGTGAGCTCCATAACTATCTAATTACATAGAATGCTAACTAAACAAGCAAAAACTATTAAAAAATTGCCTTCAACTTTGACTTCACATTCATTAGTGGTAGCGTTACGAAATATTCCTTTAATGTTATAAGTGGACTTAAGTGCATTTGCACTGTATTTTCTTGATTCAGCGGAAAATGGTGAGCGGAGTGTCTTAACACTAGGTTCTCAGGTTCCCTCTGACTACCGTGCTTTATGCGGGATACAGCGTGAAGCTACCTTTTTAAAGTTTTTGCTTCTCGCCATTGCTCTATATATATGTTAAATTCATATTAAAACTACTCATAGTAAATAGATATATGTTAGGGTCAAGCAACGCTTACTATCACGTATTCACTTTCTATAGATCCAAGCTAATTGGTATTCAGCATGCAGTGTTGCAACGAGGCTTTTCTCACGTCTCTAATGGCCTTTGACATGCCTACAGATATTACAAGATATTTGATTGCCTATCATTTTATGTGTACAATTATCTTTTTATGTTATACGCCAGATAGTTATCGTTTATGCTAGATAGTTTTTTTTTTTGAACTTCACGCTCTATCCCGCACATAGCAGGAGAGGCAGAGGGAACCTGAGAACCTAGTGTTAAGACACTCCGTTCTCTTTCAACAAATCCGTTCCCCATTTTCCGCCAGAAAGTACGTAAGAGTAAGTAGAGTTGTACAGCTTATTTCTTTTTGATTTTAGTCTTTATAGCTAAAATCGTAGGATACAGCTAGCAAAAGATAAAATAGATACAAAAGTTGACGAACAAAATCCCCCATAATTTATGATATTCAGAAACAATACAATAATTCATTTTTACGCTCTTAGTAAAGCTCATTATCCTTCGTTGAAGGGTTGCTTTACCTATTTCAAGAGTGAAAGCTTCCTTAATACTTTATACGTTTTGTTGTGGCATTATACAAGTTGTTTATGTGAAAATATTTATATATATACTTTTTTTTAGCTGCACGCTTTATCCTGCGTAGTAGGATAGACAGTGAGAACATAGTGCTAAGACACTCCGTTCTCTTAATTATATGTTTAAATACATTACGGTTATCGATTCGATTACCGTCTGAAGATTTTTTGTGACATGTTTAGAATAAAAAAAAATATTTTAGAAAGTTACAATGATTCTTATCAGTGTATGAATCGATCGACAACAACATACGGCTTAATTTGCTAAAGCGTGTGGACGGATTCCAACAGGCGCGGGTTCGAATCCTGCCACGTTTCATATTCTTAATATTATTTATATTAAAAATATTTATTTAGTTACGCTATTCAATAGGTAATGTCACTAAATAATAAAGTAATAATGCAATAATGCATGCGTATTATGCGTGGAAACAAAAATAGTCATTTTTAGTTCATATGGTATAACTATTAAATAAGTATATTTCATTTGCTAGTTTCTCACACGAAACAATGTCAAGTACAAGCAAGATCGAGTTACTCATATGTCCATAAGAACCACTTTTTCTAATATTTATCTCACGATGTTATGTATAGTGAAAACATAATACATAACTGTAGGACTTTTTATTTTTTCCAATATAAATAAAAAAAAAATTCTTTAAGGCCATCTTAGCGCAGCAAATGACTGTAAACGCGATTGAATGTGGCTTCGATTCCCATTCAGAGAAATAATTATAAAATTATAATTATATTTTATTTATAAGACAAAGCGCGGCGTTGTGTTTCGCCATGTAACACGTAATATCTTGATTTAAAGCGGAAATCAGAAAATTGAGTACTTCGACATTAGGTTCTCTCTCACTACCCTGTTATGTGAAAAAAGGCTGAAAAATTAATAGATATATGTATAACTTAACGCCTGTCGTGGCGCAGAGGCACAAGCTTGTGACTGTAAACGCGACAGGCTGTGGGTTCAATTCCCACTCCAGGAAATGTAAAATTTAGTATTTTCATTTCTTGGGTTTGGTAACAAGGCAAAGCGCGGCGTTGAGTTCCGCCACTCAACACGCAATGCCTCAATTCGGCGGAAAGTGGGGAACGGAATTGTTGAAAGAGAATGGAGTGTCTTAACACTAGGTTCTCTGGTTCCCTCTGCCTACCCTGCTATATGCGGGTTACAACGTGAAGTTAAATATATATATATAACTTAAATTGTACTTTAAATCAATAGAATTGATACTTTAAAGTGTTAAAGACATAGAAAGCGAAAAAACAATATGAAAAAGAAAAAAATAATTAAAATCAAAAATGTATAATCTAATAGTGAAACCATTATCATGACAGAGATTGGTTGGTTAAACAACATTCACTTAACTAAAACGTTGATGGGGGTGCAAGTGGCCTCGTCCTGCGAAGGGTTCGTTAACCAATCGGTCGCCGAACTAATATAACCAGTCATTAACTAAAGTACAGCCAAACACCTGCATAATTCTAAATAATAGTCTAATCTAATATAGCTATTTCCATCAGGCCATCGTGGTTCAATAGTTTTTTTTTTTAACTTCACGCTGTATCCCGCATATAGCAGGGTAGGCAGAGGGAACCCGAGAACCTAGTGTTAAGACACTCCGTTCTCGTACAACAATTCCGTTCCCCACTTTCCGCCGAATTGAGGCATTGCGTGCTGAGTGGCGGAACTCAACGCCGCGCTTTGCCTTGTTACCAAACCCAGAAAATGAAAATAAATAATAATTTCCTGGAGTGGGAATCGAACCCACAACCTGTCGCGTGTACAGTCGCACGCTGGTGCCTCTGCGCCACGACAGACGTTATTGACATTGATATTGAGTATTGTTATTGAGTTACGACAGGTGGTTCAATAGTAGTATACTGTAAACTCGGTTGGTTGTAAATACAATTCCCATTCGGGGGATGCTTCATCGCTAAGAAGGAAGTCAAACATGATTATATTTGAATTATTTTCATTTCTTCGCTCTTATAAAATAGCACAGCGTTTAGTTCCGCTACTTAACATACGGTGGAGAACGGAATATCTTAACACTAGGTCCTGTATTATTACCCTGCTATGCAAAATAAAGCTTTATTTATTATTATTATATTTCTTTGTTCGGGTATACTAGTCTGGCGTTGAATCCCGCCACTCAACACAGAATGTCTAATTCGGGCAGAAAGTAGAGATCGGAATAATTCTTTGCTCTAGTGAAACAGCACGGCGTTGAGTTCCGCTACTTAACATACAATGGCGCAGGGCGGAAAGTGGAGAACGGAATATTTTGACACTACATTTCACTCTGACTACTTTCCTATGCGGAATAAAACGTGAGGTTGCCTTCTATTTCTTTGCTCTGATACACCACTGCAGCGTTGAATTCCGCCACTCAACACGCAATGTCCTAATTCCGCAGAAAATGGAGAACGGTATATCTTGACACTAGGTTCTCTCTGTTATGTGGAATAAAGCATGAGGTCTTCTACTTCCTTGCTCTGGTATGACAGTCCGGCGTTGAATTCCGCCACTCAACACACAATGTCTAAATCCTGCGGAAACTGAGAACTGAGTGTCTCAACACTTCTCTCTCTTTTTTTTTTTAAATCCTGCGGAAACTGAGAACTGAGTGTCTCAACACTTCTCTCTCTCTGCTTATCTCTACAAGGAATAAAGTGTAAGCAAATGAAAGTGTTTATTTTAATTTTTTTATGCAAAAATAAGTAGGTTAACTCGGTCAAAGGAATAAACACTACAAGCTAAATAAAAGACATTACTTTTGGCTGGATGTGTGCCAGAAATACGTATTTTGTCGACTTACTTTGCGAAAATAAAATAGAAATGGACACCCGGCTGTTTATAAATACCTGGTATTTACTTTTCATATAAGTGACTAAAAAATTATCGTTATATTATGAGCAAATTGCTCAAAATCTATATAAATTTTAGTCTACGTACTGTTATTTTTTTTTTAACTTCACGCTGTATCCCGCATATAGCAGGGTAGGCAGAGGGAACCAGAGAACCTAGTGTTAAGACACTACATTCTTTTACAACAATTCCGTTCCCCACTTTCCGCCGAATTGAAGTATTGCGTGTTGAGTGGCGGAACTCAACGTCGCGCTTTACTTGTTACCAAGCCCAAGAAACTAAAATACCAAATTTTTACATTTTCTGGAGTGGGAATCGAAGCCACAACCTGTCGCGTTTACAGTCGCACGCTTGTGCCTCTGCGCTACGACAGGCGTTGTTATACATAGGCGTTGTTGTGACAAGTGTTGTTATTCTGATATATAAAATCGGAAACAGGAGTGTTTTGACACTAGGCTAACTCTGACTTCCCAGCTATACGGAATAAAGCGTAAAGCTGTTTTTTGCTTTATTATTTTTCAAGTTTTTACAGGATATTAGTTAAGAGTACCTTTCTAAGTTTTTATTTGCCAAGTACGTTTGTATATATTAAACAACTTTCATTTATGCTTACCCCTTACGGAGTTGTCATCCTGAAGTACGATAGGGCTAAAATATATTAGATATTTCGTTTGCAAAGGAGGTGTTATGTTTTATGTCAAAGATAAATCTAGATTTTTAGAGATATTTATGTGTATTCGTGTTGCGTGTTAAGTGGGAGTCTTACCAGAGAGTAGAAAAGGAAATATTTTAAATATAATGATTCCCCCACTGGAAATCGAATCTACAACTAGTTGCTCAGAAGTAATTCTAAATGAAAGTTTAATATATATATACATACTTGGTAAATACAACTAGCAAGTATTTCGAAAGCGGCACTATTAGGATTTTTTCAAAATTGGTTAGGTAGAGAGAGGAGCACGGACAGTGTTTGTGAACGTTAATGCACATTTAAGGGGCCCCTTAAACCTACACTTGGGTCGTAAGTCCCCGGCACCCTCCAAACTCTCTCTGCAACGCGATGGGCATAGCGAATCCATGTATTGCTAAGACTTCTCTAGAAAGGTATTCTTAAACAATAACATGTAAAATTTTTAAAGTACTGTATAAATTAACTGTTGAATCGCTGTACAAAGGGCATTGTTTAAGCGAGCATTAATAATATACGTAACGTGAGATTTTCTTTTATTTTTGTTTTCGCGATTTTGTATAGTTGAAATTTTAATAAAAAGACCGACTTCAAATATATTGCACTAAAAGAAATAAAATAATTACGAATAACTCAAAAACTATAAGCTTTTTTTTTTTTTATGGATAAAGGATGGCAAACGAGCAGAAGGACCACCTGATGGTAAGTGGTTACCTTCGCCCATGAACCTCTACAACACCAGAGATGTTGTATGCGTTGCCAACCTAGAGGATATAGATGGAAGCGGAGGACAATGTAGTAGTCCGCTATCGGAACCACCACATTTTGGGGAAAGGATAAGTTGGGAGAAGGGAAAACCTGGCTTACATGCCATCGAACCGGAACACATCATAAGATATTTGGCGGTTCGTAATAAGTATGCTATTGTTATTATTTAAATACTATTATTTCTTTATTTTTCACACCCTATCTGATTTTTAATTTGCGCTTTCTTATGCCTTAAGGTTACCTGGAAGAGATCGCTATTTTAGCGATGAGGTCGCCTATGGTATATCTAATCCTTGTGTGTATTTTCTATTTTATTTATTTTATGTGTGTACAATAAAGAGTTATTATTATTATTGTTATTAACTTCCAGTGAGATTATAACTAAATTTAAATAGAATCTATATATAAATACGTGAATCAAAAACCTTATACCCCGTTTTATGAAAATTACGCGGACGGAGGAGCATGAAATTTGGCACACTTATAGTTTATATAGGGAAGGAGTGCAGAATGCTAATATCTTTTTTAAATAACGCATAACAATTATATTAAATTAATAAAATAAATATTACACACACTACCATGTTTATATAAAGTGACATATATGTACATTGTAAAAATAACGCGTCAACGGGGACACTAGTTTTAATAAAAAGATCGATTTCAAATAAATTGTACTAAAAAAGTAAAATAATTACGAATAACTCAGAAACTTTTCGTCAGATTTCAATTTAATTTAAATGACCACATCATCAAGCACTATCATTTAAAAAAGTACCATCAAAATTGTTTCACTCAGTAAAAAGCTATGCTCTAACACACAATCTGTAACAATACATTGTGTGTCAAGTGTCTATCTTAGGTTAAGTGTAAGAGATCACTTACAGTGATAAGGCCTTTGCATGCTGCAAATAACATATATGTATGTATGTTCCCTAGTACTTGTTTGTTTTTCTCTTTTTGAGTGCGCAATAAAGAATATATCTATCTATCTGTATTTCTTTATCCCATTTATATTTATTTAAGGTCTGACGAATAGTTTACGAGTTATTTGTAATAATTGAATCAGTGAGAGAAACAACGTAAGTCCGGGTTTACAAATTTTGCAGGAGGGAGAAAAAAGAGTATCTATAACTTGCCTTTCTAAGCTAGTTTAAATCGATAACGAATTTTTGCATTTTTTGTGACTTACGTTGTTTCTGCACTCACCGATTCAATTGGTAAATTATTTTATTCAAAATAAGAAGTTACAAGCTTCATTTTTTGAACGTCAAATAATTTACCACCGGTTCACTAAATTTAATGCCTCAGACCTGAGAAGAACCGGCGCAAGAAACTCAGCGGGACTATTTTTTTTTTTTTTTTTATATTCGACAATGGTTTACAATTCTTTATTATTGGCAATGATACCTTTGAAACAGACTGGAGCGAGCATTTCATTCCCAAGGTGTGTTATCATTTATAAAATCACTAATTAGGTAATAACCTTTGACACACAAACGCCTTTTTACAATTTTTTTAAATTGTAAAATGGAAAGTTCTCGGAAATCGGTTAAAATCTTAAATTCATTTTTCAATTCCGCAATATAAAATAAATATAAAATTTTGGTTAAACAATGAAAAAAACATTTCCGTAAATACAAAAAAACTTAATAAAAATTATATTAATAGCATATAATAATAAAATAAGCACTAGAAACTAACGCAACATTTAAAACGCGTAAAAACTCGAACGAGCGACAGTGATGTAAACAAACCGAAAGTGAAAGTCAGTCGACAACCTGTTTGGTACATTATAGTTGAACCATTGCGTATTTAATGAGAAACTTTTGTATTAATTTTATGTTTAACCATCAATGGATGATTTATGACATTTTCTCACGTGATTCGAATGAATATGTATTGGCTGCGTGTTGTATATATGTATAGTAGTAATACACTGTAAACACGATTTTTGTGGGTTCGATTCTCGGTGGAATATTTAAATAATTTGATTGTTCCGCTCTGGTAAGACTAAGTGCGGTTTTAAGCTCCGCCATTAAACACGCAATGTCATCAATCGGGTAGAAAGTGGCGAACAGAGAGTTTTGACACTAGGTTCACTCTGACTGCATAAAACGTAAAGCCATAAAAAATAAATATTTATTTTTAAAATGGTATCTCACTTTTTGAGGAAAGCCAAGATATCCTAATCTTTACATTTCTGCTTTATCGTGTTCTGACTTACATTAATAATTATATTCAAATTTTTGAGATTTTTTTCGTAAATGTTTGCAGCTACTATCAGAGAGAAACTTTTACACACTACTTTTAAGACACTCCGTTAACAGTTCCGTTCCCCACTTTCCACTGAATTGAGGTATTGCGTGCTGAGTGTTACCAGAGCGAGGCAATAAAAATACTAAATATTATTTAATATTTTCATTACCTGGAGAGGGAATCGAATTTACAACCTGTCGCGTTCACAGTCGCACACTGCATCTGTGCCACGACAGGTCTAGAAAGAAACGAAAATAATCTAATATAAGAGTGAGAATGATTCTCACAAGTAGAATCGAACTTAAAATGACGTTTGCAATCATACGCACTGCGCCACGATGGTGTTTAAAAATAAATATTTATTTAAATTTATAATAATTAATAAATATAGTAAGGTAAACTAATGAGAGGGCTACATAAAATATTTTTACATATCAAGTAGCGTGGTGAGCCGAGTGGGCATGAGCGTTGATTGGCACACTCGACCGCGTTTGCAATTCATCGATAATCATGAACACTACTTATGTATGCCCAAATCCAATATATATTTTTTCTATATTAATTTCACATTTTATAAGGTTCATTTATAAATGTAAAATTGTATGTAAAATTTTTATATTTAAAATTGTAAATATATATTTTTTAAATAAATATAATGTATACCATATGTGTTAAAGCCTTCATGGTGCAGTGGAACAGTGATTGACTGATTGTGGGTTCGATTCCCTCTTGAAGGAATTATAATTATTTTACCACTCTGATAAGACAAAGTGTAATGTTAAGTTCTACCAATCAACGCACAATGTCTTAAAGTCGGAAAAATATTAATACGAAAACGGAAAGTCAAAGACTGAGTGTCTTGACTCTAGTTTCTCTCTGTCTATCCTGTGATATCAGAAGAGCCATAAATTGTAATGTTTTTTAAATTGATAAAATGTAGCAAAAGAGCAGAACCACCTATTGGTAAGTGGTTACCTTCCTCCATGGACATCTACAACACTCGAGTTGTCAATGTGTTACCAACTTAGAGTGTACAGTTGAAAGGAAGAAGACAATGTAATAGCCACGACGGTCACAACACATTCTGGGAAATAAGGATGAGTGAGAATATGGAAAACCTGGCTTACATGTCATCGAACCGGAACACATCATTAGATATTTGGCGGTTCGTCTTTAACATAATGGTGGTTTCAACCAGTTGGAACCTCATACCAACTAATAAAAGTCGTAATATACCTAGAAACTGATAATATAAATATTGCCAACAAAGATGTTAAAAGGCAGATTGAACGTTGCAAATTCGCAAACTATGAAATGAGTCATTGGGCTTGTGAAATTCTTGACACATGATTGCGTTAATGTTTCATCTTAAACGCTAACCTTTAGTAACATGTAGTATGTAACATTTTCTTTAATTTGTAACTGACTTAAAAAAAAAGAAGAGGTTCTCAATTGTATAACTTTTTACTGATTGATGATTTTTTTTATTTTTTTTAACTTCACGCTGTATCCCGCATATAGCAGGGTAGGCAGAGGGAACCTGAGAGTATATATATATTATTCTTTTCTCTTCTTTCTCTATAATTCAGTACTCGATGTACTGCGTAAGGATAAAAAAAACCTTTAATTTGCCTATCTACATTTTTTTTTAATTAACGTAAGGAAATCCGTTACGGATACCCACCCGCGGAGACTCGTACGGGTTATGTGGGACTCCGGACTCGCTGTAAAACGGCCGACCGTATACCCACTAAAACTTCATGATGTTTCTCTCCTACCGCCACTGGCCGAGGCCCCCGGGAACTTCCCCAATCATCAAAGAGCCTATCTGATTATGAGTATTGAATAGTGCATTAACAAAAATCTATATAAAAAATATATCTAAGTTGAATCAAACAAAAATGAAGATTACATTTCTTATCCACTCACACTGATAAAATCTAAATCCATTTACCACGCGTGTACCCTTAAAGTAAAGTAGGGCGTATTGTGTCATGGCCGCGGGCTGATTTTTCTGAATTTTATATGTATATTGTAAAAAAAATATAAAATTATGTCCCTATCCTCGTCTAGTAGATATATAACTAGATTTAGTAGTAAATTCAAGTACAACTATCAAAATCAAAACATTGTTTGTTCATAAAAAGAAAAAAAATGTAACTATCATCCTCCCGAGTGGGAATCGAACCCATAACCAGTCGAACTTATAGTCATATTATTCCACTATATCAAGATAGCCTCAATTTATAATATAAGTAAATTATTTATCCTTTTATCGGATCTTAACTATATTTAAATGGAACCACTATAAAACCACTAGCTATCACATATTTATATATATTAATTATATCAATGACATACGATATACATACTACATGCTTGACATAAACTTTTGCATAAAATATTGCTGTATATACGTAACGGCATGCTGTACGTTGCTTAACTTTCATACGATTTCTTTTGTTATTTATATATTTTTCGAATATACATTTTTTTTTAACTTTACGCTGTATCCCGGATACTGCAGGGTAAGCAGAGGAAACTAGAGATCCTAGTGTTAAGACACTTCATTCTCTTTCAACATTTCTGTTCCCCACTTTCCGCCGAATTGAGGCATTGCGTGTCGAGTGGCGGAACTCAACGCCGCACTTTGCCTTGTTACCAAACCCAAGAAATGAAAATACTAAATTTTACATTTCCTGGAGTGGGAATCGAACCCACAACCTATCGCGTTTACAGTCGCACGCTTGTGCCTCTGCGTCACGACAGGCGTATCTACATATCTTTTTCATATATTTCCAATAAGCAAAAATATCACTAGCTAGTGACACAACACTACGTTCTCCATTTCCCCTCTTTCCATTAAACTGAATGAAAATTCCATGAAAACTTTTAAGCAATGTTGTAAAAGCTATATTATTTTCTTAATCCCCTCAAATATGCTAATTAACCTGTCGGCCAATCCAAGTAATTTCAATAACAAAGACTTTGGCCGTTCTGTTTCATTATACTTTGCATTATGTTCTTTTTACTAAATTAATAGCATCTTCTCTATTTCTTATTAAATATTTTAGTATTTATATATTATATGTATATACGCCTGTCGTGGCGCAGAGGCACAAGGGTGCGACTGGAAGCGCGACAGGTTGTGGGTTTGATAACAAGGCAAGGCAAAACATTTAGTTTATACAAAGTGACATATACATTACTAAAGACAACGCGTTGTTAACGCGTCGACGGGGACACTAGTTTTATAGAAAAGTGTGTGTTAAACACATGTAGTGTGTAATATTTATTTTATTAACTAACCGACATCAAGCGAGGAGGAGTTTCGCAATTTGAGTATATTTTTTTATATGTTTTACTGCGTAACCTTATACTGGGTGAACCAATTTTGATAATTATTTTTTTATATCATAGTTTTATCAGGCAGAGCTTCTGATTCTATTTAAATATAGTTAAGATTTTTTTTAACTACACGCTGTATCCCGCATGTAGAAGGGTAGGCACCCATTTTCCGCCGAATTGAGGCAATGCGTGTTGAGTGGCGGAACTCAACGCCGCGCTTTGCCTTGTTACCAAACCCAAAAAATGAAAATACTAAATTTTACATTTCCTGGAGTGTGAATCGATCCCACAACCTGTCGCGTTTACAGTCGCAGTTAAGATCTGACAAGTAGTTATGGAGTTATCTTATTAGTGCACTTTACTTAAAGTCGATTTTCTTTTTAAGCTAAAACCTTAATTATCATAAAAACGAATACAACATTTTTCTCTCAAATTATACTAATGTATAATAATTTTATTATCACGCTCTAATTCTCCCAACATTTCTTTATGATTGTTTCCCTTTGTAGAACACTAAAAAGATAAAAATTATTCTTTTCTACGTAAGCACTAAATATTTATATGAAATTTGCACTGAAATACTAAATTCATAAAAAACTCGACGACCGCAAATCCTCTAATAAAGTAAATGGTGAAAAA
This sequence comes from Philaethria dido, assembly GCA_033558755.1. NCBI lineage: Eukaryota > Metazoa > Arthropoda > Insecta > Lepidoptera > Nymphalidae > Philaethria > Philaethria dido. The sequence continues at coordinate 198,738 of JAKGSA010000836.1, read as the reverse complement.
AGTTGACAAAAACAAAAGTACTTTGTGGAGTTTGACTTTGAGATGTCGTTTATACTAAAAGTTTTATTTTCATAGAACGTTAATTAATCTTTTTACAAATGAAAATGTTTACAAATGTTGAATTTTAATATGAATATTACATTCAGTTTTACCCATAATATGGATAGCAGTGGCGAGTGGCGAAAATTTTAGTTAGGCAAGCCGGTAAATTAAGGGATATATAAGCCGATGTATATTTAGGGAAGCCGGTATATATATTTAGGGAAGCCGGTAATTTTTTGGGAAGCCGATATATTTAAACCGGTATAGGATGTCAAGGTATTTCGTAATTTTACTATACAATTTTTGTTTTAGGTCTATAAGATGTCAGAGCTTGCTTTCTTGCAATTTTATGCCCAATATATTTCTGTCGACCTTTTTTTTTAGCTCTCACACCTTGTTTGACTTTGTTTTTTTTAACGCCACATTTTCCTGGTAAGCTTTTTTCTAGATCTCATACTTGTACTTTGAAAAGTTAGGCAAGCCGGTGGGAATCGAGTTATATGGACGCCTCGCCACTGATGGATAGTCACAGAGAATATAATGACAAGACACTCCGTTCTCCACTTTATGTCTGAATTTGAGACATTACATGTTTTACGGAAGATCTTAGCGCCGCGCTTTGTCTTGCCAGAGCGAGGAAATGAATATAATTTATTTTAATCATTTGCCTAAGTGGGAATCGAGTACACAACCGCTCGCGTTTACAGTCAGTCAGGCAGACGTTGAAACTTGAACCACTGTGCCATAATGGCCAGTTTAAATGGAAATATATTTAAGATGAATTATTACACGCTATACATATAATATATTTGAATTTCGCGATTTTCACGTATTTTAACTGACTTGAAACAAAGTTCTCTATATTTTTTTATTGATAGAACAAATTTTGATGATTCTTTCTTTCGTATGGACTTTTTTTCTCGGGTTTGGACCCATTTAAATTTAATTAATATCTGACAGGTAGTTTTTGAGTAATTCGTAATAGTTTCTTTCGTTTAAATTTTGATTACATAGTAAATTACAGTACTGCATTAATCACGTATCCAAAAAGGAAGTAAATAATAAGTTTTTTTTTTTTTTTTATTGATAACGGACGGCAAACGAGCAGAAGGACCACCTGATGGTAAGTGGATACCTTCGCCCATAGACATCTACAACACCAGAGATGTTGTAGATGCGTTGCCAACCTAGAGGATACTGATGGAAGGGGGGACAATGTAGTAGTCCACTATCAGAACCACCACATTTTGGGGAAAGGATGGGTGGGAAAGGGGAAAATCTGGCTTACATGCCATCGAACCGGAACACATCATTAGATATTTGGCGGTTCGTCTTTGACATGATAGTGGTCGCGAGCCAGTCGGAGGACGAACCTCCTACCACCTAACAATAAGACCTTTTATATTATAAAGATTAAAATTATTATTATGTTAATATTTACTTATTATTCGTATATTGCTTGACCTTTCAAGCCTAGCGGATCTAGTCAATGCGTCGCCTTAAACAGAGCGAAACAGGCAACTGCTTAAAAAAGTGTTATTCATGTTTATATTGAAGTATTTACGTTTGAACATGGATAAAGAGACTTGTGACGCACAGGCACAAACGTGCGACTGTATAGGCGACAGGTTGTGGATTCGATTCTCTTTTTTTTTTTAACTTCACGCTGTATCCCGCATATAGCAGGGTAGGCAGAGGGAACCAGAGAACCTAGTGTTAAGACACTCCATTCTTTTTCAAAAAATCCGTTCCCCACTTTCCGCTGAATTGAGGCATTGCGTGTTGAGTGGCAGAACTCAACGCCGAGCTTTGCCTTGTTATTAAACCCAGAAAATGAAAATACTTCATTTCCTGGAGTGGGAATCGAACCCACAACCTGCCGCGTTTACAATCGCACGCCTGTGCCTCTGCGCCACGACAGGCGTTAAATATTATTTAGTATTTTCATTTCCACTTTTGTAACAAGTTAAGCACGGCGTTTAGATCCGCCACTCGGCACGCAATGGCCCAATTCGGCACAACACTAGGCTCTAAGGTTCCTTCTGCCTACCATGCTGTATGCGAGATGGGTGCTTACAATTCTCCATATTAATTACAAGATAGACTAATTAAACTATACTTAGCAGCTATTATCGATAATGTAATGATACACTAATTGTGATAACAGAGTATTACGTTTAATAATTAATTATAATTAATTTTTAATGTCGCTCGCGACGAGTATCTCTACTTTCACTTGCATATAGAGTGCATCGCACTTTGCTATTATATGCTGCATATTTTACAACGTGAAGTAAGAAGAATGATTTTACTAACTACCTATCATATGCAAAATCTTTGGATCCTTTTTTATGAAAACTATGCAGGTAAAGGAGTATGAAAATTGGCATACATATAGTGTACTTGAAAAAGAAACACAGAAAATTCATATCTTTTATTATAATGTATGAGTAATTACATTGAATTAATTAACTATCATATGTATGACATACACTTTTTATTAAAATGACATAACGTTGCTAAAGAAACATATATTTTACACGTCAATGGGGCTACCAGTTGCTATAAAAATTCTAAACCTTGCTTTTATCTTTCTTAACGTGGTGGTCGTATGTTCGAATTCTACGTAGAAACATTATGAAGTAAATATTTAAAATATTTAAAAAACAAGGCAAAGCGCGGCGTTGAGTTCCGCCACTCAGCACGCAATGCCTCAATCCGGCGGAAAGTGAGAAACGGGATTGTTGAAAGAGAACGGAGTGTCTTAACACTAGGTTCTCAGGTTATCTGCATACCGTGCTATATGCGGGATACAGCGTGAAGCTTGAACGCAAATATTTGAAAATATCGAAAATCATTACTTAATGAAATGCCTACGTCATAACCTGCTTGCCAAATTATAGCGATCCATTTACGTTTTAAGGAATGTTACTCGTAATGAATTAGTCAGCGACTTTCCTTTTATATATTATGTATTCTATGGAAATCATTATTTTATCATTAATGAATTAAATTTTAATTAATTAATGATTTTTAATTTCACTCTTTTTGATTCGTTTCGTTCTTCTAGTAGGATTTTCAAGATAAAAAGAATTTCAAAGTAAAAATTTACGTTAACGAATGAAATTCAAGAAGTTTTTTTTTTAAGTAAATCTATGAAATTAACATGTAAAATAATGAATTTGAAGTTCAAAAGTTATTTTTTTTATTACTCATACATATGACTTATAGGCAAAGTTTGACGTCCCGTGAACAAGTCCCTATAAAATATTAACTAAAATATTAATATAAATTTCATGTTCTTGATAATTAAATAATTGTAAAATAAATTACAAAGAAAATACATAAAAAATAATGTCAATTAATAACAATTTTGCCGAAAAGTAGAGAACAGAGCGATTTGACATTCTTAAAATTTGAAAATCTTAGACTTCTCTAATATGGAGGAAAAAGCGTCAAGAAATTTCGGAAAACATATGAAAAACTAGTATAACTAACCAAATAAAACTATATAGTGTATATTTCTTATTGCAAAATTGGAAATAATAAATACCCAAAGAAAGTAGACTCAGTCTTTTTTGCTCATAATTTTATAACACGCATTAAATTTCGTAACATTTGATTTAAAAGGTCACAAATGTTTTCTTTATTTATTTTTCACGGTTTTTGTACTAATTCAATAATCAATCGAGATTTTCGTCAGAATTGTTGTTATTTTGAAACAAAGTAGTTTCAAAGTACACAAAAAAATATATATTATATTTATTTGCTATTTAGGAAGTCTGATCTGTTTGCAATGGTAGTAGGTTCGATGCCCACTAGAAGAAATTTGTATATCCTATTAATTTTGTAAATACAAAAGTGTGAAGATGGGTGTTTGTTACTCTTTCATGCAAAAATTACTGAACGTTTCTGGATGAAACCTTACAGTTATATAGCTTAGACCACAAAGGCTACAATTTATAAAGATTTTGTGTATTTGACGATAATATGCAGATACATAAATAATTTGAAATATATTTGTCTCATTTCATGTGAAATAAAGTGCCTTGTACTAATCTTCCAACCAGCCAAAGTGACTCTATAGTAGATGAAAAAATAATACGGAGTGACTAAGTTCTCTTTGCCTAATTCAAATTGTTAGAAAAATAAATATAAAAAAATAATAAATATAAGTAAAACAATATTCATTTTTTGGAACTTACGATGAAGCATAAAAATATATATTTTGGCGAGGTTAATATATTTATTACGAAATTTAAATAAATTACTTGAATACAGTATACATTTACACTTGACCTGGTTAGTCATATAAAATAACCATGTAAGTGAAGATTATTACATATATAGTATTTTACTATCTATCTATACTATCATCTCGAATTTGGATAGAGAAAAGAAAACGGAATATCTTGACACTAGGTTCTCTCTGCCTACCCTGCTGTACATGGATATAATGTGAAGCTAAAACCAATTGATCGTTGGCTTATTCAATACTACCTACCTACCTAATTTCACGCTTTATCCTTAACGGGGTAGTTAGAGAGAACGGAGCGCCGAACGCTGCGGTCCCTGCATACCTCTTTCGCCTCGTCCACAGTCATTAACCTCAATTATTATTCAATAATAATTAATAATTTATTAAGATATAACACCTTCTTGATTCAGTTGAGTTTTAATTAACTTTACGTCATATTCGTGGGTTCTAGTTTTATTTAAGGTATTACTCAGGAACTCAGGAACTTTACCCCGCATAGCAGGGTAAATAGAAGTCAAGGGACTCTGATCTTAACACTCCGTCCGTAATCGTCATATTGCATGTAAAGTGATGAATTTCGACGCGCCTTATTGTACTAGAGCAAAGAAATTATAATAAAATATATATAATTTAAATATAATCATTTGCTTGAGTGGGAATCGAACCCACAACTCACTCACGTTTACAATCAAACGCTGAACCACTGCGCCACGATGGCCTAAGTTCTATTTCTCTTTCATTTTTTTAAATGAAATGTTCTAAGCATTTTAAGTTATTTACAGGTAATTATAATGATTATTATCAATGTACCTGTACTTAAGAATCATATATATATATATATATATATATATATATATATATATATATATATATATATATATATATATATATATTACCATCAATATATAACAAAAATATCAAAAAATCTTACAATAATCAAATAAAACTCGCCTTCACCAATAAAAGACAGTCACACAAATCTCTATTCCCTCCGCAAATTCTTTATCACTATTTTTATCACTAAACACTAAATAAAACACTAAAACTAAAATAACCTACCGTGTAAATATGCACCACTGAACCAAGTGAGACCACTCGCGACACTGGTGAGGTAACCGCGATTACTAAATCGCAGACATTCATTATGTTACTATTACTTTGGAGGTATAGTATAATTATTGGTGTCTTGTTATTATTGCTTTAAATATTGGGATTATGTGGCGGAACTTAACGCTGTGGTGTGTATTATGAAATGATTTAAATATAAAAATTTCCTTAAATGTTTTGGGTTTGACTCCAGGAAATGTAAAAGTTAAGTATTTTCATTTCCTGGGTTTGGTAACAAAGCAAAGCGCGATGTTAAGTCCTGCCACTCAGCTCACAATGCCTCAATTCGGCGGAAAGTGGGGAACGGCGTTGTTGAAAGAGAATGGAGTGTCTTCTCAAGTTCACTCTGCCTACCCTGCTATATGCGGGATACAGCGTGAAGCTAAAAAAGTCCTTAAGTTGGAATCGAACCCAGAACCTGTAATTACATTCTTATATATTGACCGAATTTAAAAAGAGCAAGACATTAAAAATGGTAGCAGGTTGAAACAATATCTTCATAATGTTTTTTTTTATCTTCACGCCGTATCCCGCAAATAGCAGGGAGGGCAGAGGAAACCTTAAAAATCTAGTGTTAAGGCACTCCATTCCCCACTTTCCACCGGATTAAGGCTTTCATAATGTAATTTGTAAAAATGAACGAATGAATATAATTATAACATATAAAAATTAAATAAAAAAGATTTTTTATATATAAGCGCGGCGTTGAGCTCTGCCACGTGACCCGCAATATTACGAATTCAGACGCCGCATTCGTCTATTTAGAACGGAGTGTTTTATCTCTACCTACCTTGCTATACGAGATATACATTGAAGCTTATGTAATATATTTTCTAACTTCTTACTTTTGCTCATATATTATGAGAGATTAAAAGATTAAGCTTGTTAGATATTTTGATTTATTTTCCTTATTACAAAAAAACATTTGACTTTTTATTTCACATAGCAGGATATTTAAAGAGAACCAAGAGTTACGACTCTCCGATTGTCGGTTTCCGCTCGAAATGGACATATTGCGAGTAAAGTTGCGGAACTCAACGCCGCGCTTTGACTTTCCACAAGGAAGAAAATAAACTCAACCCGCAACCCGCAACCCGCGTTGAGTTCCGCTTCTCAACACGCAATGCCTCAATTCGGCGGAAAGTGGGGAACGGAAATGTTGAAAGAAAATGGAGTGTCTTAACATTAGGTTCTCTGGTTCCCTCTGCCTACCCCGCTATATGCGGGATACAGCGTGAAGTTAAAAAAAAAAAAAAAAAATAAATAAATAAATATAATGTTATGTACCGAGTAAGGGAATGGAAACTCATAACCAATCACGTTTACAGCCAAACGCTGTACTGCGCCACGATGGCCTCTTCGCCTTTTTTTAAATTGGTAAAATAGGTATTAAAAATATTAAAAAATGAAATTACTATTATAATATAAATTCCCTTCATAATAATTTAAATAATTACTTAATATGTAGAAGATAAATATAAAAATTTTGTATAACACAAGACAAAGTGAAAGTTACAATGTCATACGGAAGTGGTAGTCGTAACGTTATGTAAGGTAACCTTAACTCGTTCCGATGCTTGATACGTGCTCGTTATGTTTTAAGTAATAATATCAATTATTAAGGTAAGAGAATTGAGTGTTGAGACACTCCTTTCTCCACCTTATGCCCCAATATATACATACCGGTTATTGCGTGTTCAGTGGTGGTACTCAACGTCGTTTCGTCTTACCAGAACGTATAAAAGAATATAATTTAATAATTAACCCGAGCAGGAATCGAACCCACGACTTACACTGAGGCACTTTAACCTTAGTAATAATATATTCATTTTATGTTTTTTATTAGTGTTTTTTAGTTGTTTTTTTTTTTTATTTTATTCACTGCGGACATATGGTGCTTTTTGTTAACTATTACTATACATACATTAGTATATTATTGAATTGTATGACTATAAATACCTATCTAACGTCACCTTAGTTATATAAATCGGTCCAGAGGTCAGGAAGATACGGTAATAAAGAATATTACAAACATACATGATACGCGCGAAAAACTGACAATCGGGTAAAAAATATGGGCTGCTTCACCTAAGAAGTCACGGAAAGCGAAGGTTAGATGCCATTGAACGAAGCAAAACATCATATAGAAAAGTCACACGGCGTTTCTAATGGCATACCCCATTGCCAATATAACGTAGAAACGATTTTTTTTTTCAATATATATGTCAGCATTGAGGTTGTCTACGATGACCCAAGTTTGCCTCGAAAACAGAAGTTGACTCTCGATTTGAAGACAATCAAATTATACGACTTAGGAAATACGCCAACAATAAGTTCCATTGTCTTCCTGTGCGAATAAATGACGTGGACTCAAAGCGCTTTGTATCTGCAGTAGGAATTTCAACCATGTACGGATGGCGTGAAGCAAGCATGTATGTAAAAAAATGTGTGTGCATTTCACATATGATAGAGGCTACCCTAGTTTTAATGATTTTTTTGACTAAAGAACCTAGTGTTATGTTACTCCGTTCTATTAAGGTTTCCATTCCACACAATGATTTTCTATTTCATACTTTATTAGGACGTATTATTTATATTATATTATTTCTTTTCATTCTTTGTTATAGTATATATAACATACCCTACATATCGCTATACTGTTTTATTCTTTACATACGTCGTCGTCGTCGTCGTCAGCCAGAACACGTCCACTGCTGGACATAGGCCACCCCCATAGATCGCCATGTAGCACGACTGGATGCCTCCTGCATCCAGCGCTTTCCCGCAATTTGGACTAGGTCGTCGGTCCATCTAGTAGGGGGCCGTCCCACGCTACTGCCGGGGGTGCGAAGAATCCCCTGCTCCACCGTTACCATGACCGCTACCGTAGCCAGGGATAGTAGAGCCGCCGGGGACTGGGGGCCATGGCTTTATTTTCCTTATCATGGGGGGGGGATTGCCTTAATACACCACGCTTGGCAGGCGTCTTGGTGATCGCAGTAGATGTCAATGCAACTCACGGAAAAATGCTGCTGCCCATTTTCCGGATATTCCCTTAGCCGCCTCGTACGGCACCCTTGGGTAGAGATGGGGTGGTCCTATTCTTAAGCCGGGACCACACGGCGAACATACGTATGTGTTTTAAATATAAAAAATTCTAAAGAAGTTTTATTTACAAGTTTAGGACAGGCAATACAGGACTTAACTAACTAATTAACTAACAAGATTGTAAGAAAATGAAAAAACCGGCTTCATCTAAAATGCACAAAAAATATATTACGAATAACTCAAAAACTAATAGATCTTAACTAAATTTAAATGGGATCACATCAGAAGCAATATCACATATGAAAAAAAAACCAGTCATATTAATAACCACCATTTTCAAAAGTCGGTTAAAATCATAGAGACACTCCATTTAGTGTTTTAGATTACGTTAACGCGAAGTATGTATTGTGAATGACAAATTCAATGGCATCTTCATTAAAACGAGGCAGAAGCATGTTGAAGACAGATGCATTCAAGTTAATTGAACACGTGCTGGGAATTATTGAGTAGTTCTTGCGTCAAACAATGGTACGTCAGTCTTAAGATGCTTTGTGGAAACTTTATTTAGGTATTAAATTTAACTAGTGCCGCCGTTGACGCGTTAATAACGCGTTTTCTTTAGCAAAATATGTATATGTCACTTTATATAAACATGAATGTCAAACCATGGTAGTGTGTGTCACATTTATTTTATTAATTTAATATACTTTTTATGGATTATTTAAAAAAAATATTAGCATTCTGCACTCCTTCTCTATATAAACTATAAGTGTGCCAAGTTTCATGCTCCTCCGTCCGCGTAATTTTCGTAAAAAGGGATCCAAAGTTTTTGTTTCACGTATTTATATATAGATTAAAATGTACCTTAACTGACTTTAAAAAAGGATGTACTCAAAAATTATTGTTTTTTTATATGTGATCCAATTTGGATGATGATTATTTTATATGATAGCTAGTGCTTTTGATGTAAATGGGTAAACTATTTAAATTTTGTTGAGATATGGCAAGTAGTTTTTCAGTTATTCGTAATAATATTAATTTTTTTGTGTTTTTTATTTGAAAAATAAAACACTGTTCAGTTTTGATTTTATCCAGGCATAAATCTAGGGGCACGTGTCTTTTAATAGGAATGAAGTAAAAAACAACAAAATAGGAAATGTGTTTATTTTTTTCATATAAAATAAAGACATATGAGTCATAAGCCAGTTGCTAAAAAGAAAATGGGAAATAATCAAATCATGCTACTTTTTTTTTAAGTGTCAAAATTCATTAAGGAAATCCACCCGATTGGCGACTCGGACATGTTACAAGGACTCGGGGCCAATAGATGTAGGCTGTCCTTATATCCACTAAAACCTTATGTTACTTCTCTCTGACCGTTACAAGCCGAAAATACAGGAACACCCCAGTCTTCCATGAAACCCGAAGGTGGGAATTTGTAAGGTATAACGCAGAGTTAAGGGTGGCCGAGGCCCTGGATGACCTCCACGGAAAAAAGGCGCGCTTGCTTGAGAACTCATAGCCCTTTGACAACTGACTGACTTTATACTTGACGACAGTCACCAACGACATATATAGCATTATTAAAGGTTTTTTTTTTTTAACTTCACGCTGTTTTCCGCATATAGCAGGGTAGGTAGAGGGAACCAGAGAACTTAGTGTTAAGACACTCCATTCTCTTTCAACAATTCCGTTCCCAACTTTCCGCCGAATTGAGGCATTGCGTGTTGAGTGGCGGAACTCAACGTCGCGCTTTGCCTTGTTACCAAACCCAAGAAATGAAAATACTAAATTTTACATTTCCTGGAGTGGGGATCGAACCCACAACCTGTCGCATTTACAGTCGCACGCTTGTGCCTCTGCGCCACGACAGGCGTTAAAATAAAATTATAAAGGCTTAATGGCCTTATTCGGATAATGAAGAAATTCGGCCAAACCATAATTTTAGAGTCTGTAACCGGGCGGGACAAACAATTTTATCTTAAATCGTACACACAAAGGGATACAATTGGATTTCTATCGCAAGCATTCAGATCACAGTAGGTGCAATACGTCGATTACAATGATTAAGCATGTCTCAAAGGACCTATACCATTAGTCCATTGCCGGATCACGTGCTTGGAATGGGACATACCATTATCATTGCATTAAGCAATTTGGTTATTGACACACGTTTATGCATTCGTTTTTCAATTCTCCTGACACAAGTAGGTTGTTGTTCTAGTAACTTAGTAGGTTGGTCTTATTATTTTGTATGTAACTAATTTTAAAATTTAATAAAAACAGAAAAATAACTTCAAATAAAATACACTAAAAAGTAAAATTATTACGAATAACTCAAAAACTATTCGTCAAGCACTATTCGAGAAACATTCGAGAAGCGCTAGCTGTTATCAGCTATCATCATATCATATTGAGTAACAATTAAGTAGAGAATTCAGTGGAGAACGAAATGAAGAAACGCCTTAATTCCTGTCGTGGCGCAGAGGCACAAGCGTGCAATTGTAAACGCAACAGGTTTTGGGTTCGATTCCCACTCCAGAAAATGTGTTTTCCCACCTCAAAGGCCGGCAACGCACCTGTAGCTCCTCTGGTGTTACACGGGGCCGTGGGCGGCGGGGTTCACTTACCATCAGGTGACCCGAACGCTCGTTTGCCTTGTCCTTTCCATAAAAAAAAATGTAAAAGTTTGTATTTACATTTCCTGGGATTGGTAACAAGGCAAAGCGTGGCGTTAAGTTCCGTTACTCAGCACCCAATGCCTCAATTCGGCGGAAAATGGAGAACAGAGTGTCTTAACACGTCTGTTTTCAGATTCCCTTTGCCTACCCTGCTATATGCGGGATACAGCGTGAAGCTAAAAAAAATAAGTGAAGAACAAATGAAAAAAAGTTTTGACACTACTTTCTCTCTGGCTACCCTGTGGTGTATGAAGTTGTACATGTAAAAAGAAAATTATATAAGTGCAAGAAATAATAAAGGAGCTGCAACATAGTGACTACAATGAATTAACATAGAAGTATAACTTTTATTAGTTCCCAACTACGAACAAGTTACAAGTTGAAACAATAGCAACGCCGCGTGTTTACATACCTTTGTGCGGTTGTCTTCACAATTTTATAACCTTGATTAGTTTGCACGTGTCTTATATTTAACAAATATTATCATATCCATTCCTGTTTAACGCCTGTCGTGGCCCAGAGGCATGAAAATGCGACTTCAAACGCGACAGGTTGTGGGTTCGATTTCCACTCCAGGAAATGGATTTTTTCATTTCCTGGGTTTAGTAACAAGGCAAAGCGCGGCGTTGAGTTCTGTCACTCAGCACGCAATGTCTGAATTCGGCGGAAAATGGGGAAAGGAGTATCTTAACACTAGGTTCTCACCTAGCCTGTTATATGCAGGGTACAGTGTAAAGCTAAAAAAATCATTCCCTCGTATTAATTCGAACCCAGAACCAACCGTAATTACAGTCAAAAACTCTCCCACTGCGCCTACCCCGCCTTCTCAATGTTTATGTGTCAAAAATGATATGAATAACATCCAATACTCGTTTCACGTTTTATTATGCTCATTTTGCCTCCACATCCTCCCTTTTCAGTAAACAGACCTCGTTGAATATATTACGTAAAGTACTTGTACAGTATTTTTTATGATCTGAAAAACGTATTTTTCTATTGTTAATGTGATTTTATTTCTTTGTTCGCTATATAAAGTATGTTATCGCTTTATGACCAAAAAAAATAATTGTTTTTTTATTAAAGCTTAACACCTCTTCCGAAAGAATGTAAGAAGAAAGTGGAAAGAAAGATGTTTTTATGATGGATAAGAGCGTATGGCACTTGGAAGGTTCCCAGGTTTTTAAGTGCGGGTTCGAGTCCTGTCTGTATTCTACCCTCTGAGAGCTACTTGGCTTGCGCTGGCTAAACCGTGGGAGCTACACAAAAATTTTTTTTAAGGAAAGGACAAGGTAAATGAACATCCGGGTCACCTGATGATAAGTGGTTACCGCCACCTATGACTTCGTGTAATACCAAAGAATCTATAGGCGAATTGCCGGCCGGAGGTAATGTACGACAGGAATATCTGCCTTAAATAGTTCTAGGTAAAGTCTGCGACATCAATATATATATTTTATGTGGAAACCATTGAGAAGGACATAGTCTACTTATTATTAACACGCCACATAAATAAAGCTGGGAGCAAAAGCTAGTTCACCATAAATATTGACCGCAAACTAAAATCGTAAAACACTTTAGACTACGTCACTTGCTAACTTATCATAATCTGGCTAACCTAGATATTTCAAACTATAGAGTAAATTACAAAACTTCATTTTACATAGTTCATGTAGAATGCTTCGTTAGACGTTGAAGGGAGATGATCTAGAAACTTGCCACTTTATGAACATTTTGTAACAGATTATCCAGATTGTATTGTCTATTAGTTCACCTGAACGAACAACTTGTCAAGCTGAGTTATTAAAATTGAGCCTAGAAAAAAAATTATACGTTTTCTAGAACAACATACATACATAGCTTCACTCTTTATCCCGCATATAGCAGGGAAGGCAGAGGGAACCTAGTGTTAAGACACTCCGTTCCCCATTTTAAGCCGAATTAAGGTATTGCGTGCTGAGTGGCGGAATTCAACGCCGCGTTTTGCCTTGTTACCAAACCCAGGACAGGACATACAGGAAAATACTTTTTCATTTCCTGGAGTGGGAATCGACCCCGCAACCTGTCGCGTTATAGTCACACGCTTGTGCCACTGCGCCACGACAGGCGTTTTCTAGAACTGTTACTGACTTATTGGTATTTTTTAGTAGCTCCACGTTTTTTCTTATATTGCAGAGTAGTTAGAGAGAACCTAAAGCGAGGCACTGCGAGCTTAGTGACGAAACCGCACCACGCACTAAACGTAGAACTTTAAATGTTATTATGTCCTCCAAGTGGGAATCGAACCTACAGCCATGTGACATTACAGTCAGATGCTGTTCCACTGCACCAAGAGGGCCGCATATTACGTCTTTTATTATTCACTTTGGTATTTGTTCATTTCCGCCACTTTTTACTATGAGCACTTTAATTTACCTTTAAATGTCACTTGCTTAGATATTAACAAGTTCTGTTTTTCTTCTAACTAGAAATAATTGAACAAAAGTTACCGTTTTTTATAGGATCTTTTGACATTTAAAGAAAAAAAATGAAATATGATACTGTTGCAAACTGTATGTATCTTAGAAGTGTATAATGTTTTGATAATATATATTTTTAACCGACTTCCAAAAAAGTAGGGAGTAGTCATTTTTTTGTGTGTGACTGCATAACTTCTTGCTGGGTGAACCAATTTTGATCACTCTTTTTTATATGATAGCTAGTGCTTCTCGTGTGGTCCCATTTAAATTTAATTACTGTCGGGATAGTTATTCGCTAGAATTTTACTTTTTACTGTATATTGGGGATATAAAAATTTTAGGAGTATAAAAAGGATATTTTTCAGTATTACGTTCTTTTCTGCAAATATGCGTAATCAGAGGGAACCTAGTGGTAAGATATTCCATTCCTTACGTTTTATCCGTCATAATTTCCTTTAGATTTGAGGCATCGGACCTTTATAGGAACCTAATCAAAAAATCATGAATTTAATTTTTTGCTACGAAACGACTTAAGATAACGATCTTTATCGACTTTGATTAAAATAAAAATATAAATTAAAATATAATTAAAAAATATATATTTATTTTCAAAAAAGTTAAATGTACAATGATTTATTGACGTTTTCCATTTTTTTTAAATGGAATTTGATGAAATAATTAAATATAGTCTATACTATATGTTAATTAATACATATCTGTTAATATTCACTCATATCAGTGAACTAATAAACTAACTTATTTATATTGGACCTTTGTTTTACGATGGCCAAAATCGTCCTGAATACGACTAATGTAGGCAAAACCCGTAAGAGGGTCACTAATTAATTGAGCTATTCATCAACTTATCTTTCAAAATAGGGTGTATAATCATAAAATTTGGCACACTCCCTTATCTTAAGCCCCGAGCAAGGGATAAGCAAATTTGCAAGGCTTAAGTAGCGAAATGTTCGCGAAATTCACAACGTCTAAACAACAAAATACCGACTTTGAGATTAAGATTGCTATATAAATATTTTTGTTTTTGTAAATTTCATTTTGTTATGATAAAATAATTGGTGTGTTTTAATTTTATTTGTAGGTTTGTATATTTTTTAGCTTCACGCTGCATCTCGTACAAAGCAGGGTTGGCAGAGGTAACCGGAGAACCTAGTATTAAGACACTCTGTTCGCTTTTAACATTTCCGTTCCCCACTTTCCGCCGAAATGAGGCTGAGTGGCGGAACGTTTTGTAGGTCTATATTACATAATGTTTTTAGAAAATGTTTAAAAAGCATCTGGACTCGAACCTGCGCCTCTTGTAAAACGTCGAAGCACTCTTACCGCTAAGGCATAAGTTCTTATCCACCTACGTATAGGTTGACGTCATCTATGAGGTTCGAGTCCCGCTATGTTCAAACCTTTATACGTTTTCTGAAAATGTTTTCCTATGTATGGCATTAACACTTCAAAAGTTATAAAAACTACCCCGCTAGGGATAAAGCGTGTAGTTAGGTAGGTAGGTAAGTTATAAAAATACATATTATAAATTATTCGAGTATTCAAGTATTTACGTTATTCAATTAGTGATATTTTTTCTAAGTGCGTTTATTTTTCGGTCTTTTTGTTAGTTTTTTAACATTTAAATACTTTCAACATAATAAGAATATGATATACCTTATTCTAATATGAATTTTTGCTAACAAGATGACTGACTTAAAGTTAATGAATGTAAAGGAGTAAATAGGAAAAACTAATTTAAATTTAGCGGTTAAGTAATATAATTTTTTTAACAGGTACTTACGTATAAAAACTAGTGTGTATACCCTTCGTTCTTCACTTTTCGCCCAAATCGAGATTTTGCATTAGCCTTACTCAATAAGTATAAATATAACAACTAATTAGAATCGAACCTACAACCGTCGTAACTGTAGACACTTCTCAACTGTGCTGTGATGACACTAACTATACCGGATGTTTTGCAATATTAATTTCCTGCATAAGTGTTTGATCTATCATTTTCACATGTATACAGGAAGTAGCAGGTAATTTACCATTAAATATATATATACATATGTATATACAGATCATCATGGCGCAGTGGAAAAGGTTCTGACTGTATCAAATAACAATTGGTTGTAGATTCGATCCCCAATCGGGGTAATGAATATATATCTATTTATAAATAGGTGAAGCAAAAAAATTATACTCCTTTTTACGAAAATTACGCGGACGAAGGAACATGAAATTTGGCACACTTATAGTTTATATAGAGAAGGAGTGCAGTGTTAATTTTTTTTTAAATAATGCATAAAAAGTATACTAAATTAATAAAACAAATGTTACACACACTACCATGGTTTGACATTCATGTTTATATAAAGTGGCATATGCATACATTGCTAAAGACAACGCGTAGTTAACGCGTCAACAGGGATAGTATAAGTTAATTTCACCATCGCTCTGGTAAAATAAATCGCCGAGTTTCGCCAATCAGCTCGCAATATTTTCAATTGGGGTGGAAAGTGGAAAACGGAGTGTCTTGACTAGATTCTCTCTGACAACCTTGCTAAGAAAGATAAAGCTAGAAGCTTTATTATCTTAGGCTCATAAAATTGTATTAAACTACATAGGGAATTTAAATACGTCAAATGTCAATTACAATATTTCATACAAGCAAAAAAAAGTATGTATTTCTAAAAATAACAGGTTGACAAGGTCGAGAGTGACAACTAGATGTGTACGGCATATATGAAGCAAAAATTGCGTCGATACATGTATGTTATGATACATATATATAGAGAATGTAAATATAACGATTTTTATGTATTTTTAGACTGAAATCGATGTAATTTGGGATTTAAAAACAAGGCTTACTTTCTTTTTAGGTTTTCGTAAAAAAAGACAACCGATTTCAAATATAAAGCGCAAATTGCTTATAACTCAAAAACTATTCATCATTTTTTTTTTCAACTTCACGCTGTATCCCGCATGTAGTGGGGTAGGCAGAGGGAACCAGAGAACCTAGTTTTAAGACACTCCATTCTCTTTCAACAATTCCGTTCCCCACTTTTCGCCGAATTGAGGCATTGCGTGTTGAGTGGCGGTTCATCATATCCTAACTTATTTTCAATGGAACCACATTAGATTGCTAGCTATCAAATAAAAATGGAATCATCAAAACTGGTTCACCCAGTAAAAAGTAAAAGCCACATAAAATACAATTTAATTGAGAACCTCCCATTTTTGAAATCGGGTAAAAAGGTACTTCACAAAATTAAAATGTCTAGCGTATAATGTACAAATAAAGCATTTATTATAAACTTAAAAGCTACTGCTTAATTATGTAAAATGAATTATATAATACCCTATCCAGGTTGAACGGCAAGGAGTTGTGGAACGAAAAGTGGAAAATACTTCTAAGAAATTATTAATAAGCATTCACTTACGAAATAGGCCAGTGTTTCGTAATGAAAATTTATTAAAAGGCTTCCGTAGCCTAATATTTAATTTATATCAAAGTCAATATTACATTAGTCTGGAGATCTCACGTAAAATTGCTGAAGATATTTCAAATTTAGGTTTTTTGTGATGAGATAGAGTAGAAATGGCTTAAGTTATTAATTGAAACTATATTAACCGGTTACAGGTAGACCTAGAAGGACCTGTGTCCATGGAGTAAAGTGCTCGAATCGTCGGGTTTCTAAAAATGTATTTCCGAATACAAAAATATACGCGATTAATCCGGTTAAAATAGTTTCATTTAATATGTGTAATAATCGTGAAAGTCAAAGATCTCATTATAGTTTAAAGTTATGTGTTAGTTAGTCTCCTGGACTCCCGCGCGCTACACTAAGCTGGCCGTCGAGGGTGTCCCACCACCCTTGACTTCGTGACGTGCCTTGCAGACTTCCAGTGCCGAGGTTCACAGAAGATTGGGGTTGCGGCCTTGGCTATTGGTGGTCGAGGAAAATTGGAGGTGTTAGTGGGTACAGATACAGCTTATATCAATCACTTTGGAGTCCCGCATAACCTGTGCGAGTCCCTAATAGGACGGGTACCCGTAACAGATTTCCTAGCGTTTATAAAAAAAAAAAAAGAGTGCTATCTGTACTAGGCGTGAATAAGTTGATAACTCGAATTGCTTGTACAATCTTTTTAATAAGTTACTCTATTGCTATATATTAAGATAGTTGATGTGCAGTGTTTAAAATGCGATATTAACATCACACATGGTTTGTCTGACTGGATCCGCGGAAGATCTATGAAAATCCTTTAAAAAACATCGTGTGCATATCTTAACTGCCATTTTTTACTATTTTTTTCTTTTCAACTGTTCTAAGGTAGTTAGATAATGGATGAAATTTTTAAGCATCTATCGAGATTGTATTCTCGATGTAAACTCCTTTGTAGGTTCGATTAAAACTTTGTAATTTGAAATCAAAATGTTATCTATGTAAAATAACCTTTATTACAATGTAACTAGGGTCTAGGACCCTTGGAGTTTGGACGATACTTGACCGTAAGGTTTTATACGAGGCGATTACGATTTAATTTAGCTGTATCTTAATTTTCTTTTTCCGGTTCACCCTTTTACCCGAAAAGTAGGGTAGGTAGTGAGAAACTAGTGTTAAGACACTCTGCTCTCCGCTTTCCACCTGAATTCTAGACATTAT
>JAKGSA010000836.1:73349-180071 GCA_033558755.1 Philaethria dido | reverse complement strand
CGACAGGCGTTGTTGTTGTTGTCATTTTCATAAGTAAAATACTGATCGTGTGCTATAAGTAAGAGCTTCCCAAACTTGATTTGATAGATGTGCCATACTTAAGTAGTGTACAAACATACAGAGACGTGTCTCCCAATAGCAACAACTATTGTTTACTCTTTATTGATTAGTTGTCTTGTAATTTGCATATTATTATCAATTCCTGTAATCTATACCAATATTATAAATAAGGAAATGTATTAATGTACGTTTGTTTGTTTGTCTTTCGCAACGAAGCGAGCGTCAACAGGTCTTCTGGTTCTATATAATTAACTGTTACACGCAGCTTCGTTACTTCTACTTATTTCCATCCGCATACAGCATCCGCCAGCAGGATTGAGAGACCTAGTGTGACCTAATGCCTGCCGTGGCGCAGAGGCACAAGCGTACAACTGTAAACGTGACAGGTTGTGGGTTCGATTCCCACTCTCGGAAATGTAAAATTTAGTATTTTAATTTCTTGGGTTTGGTAACAAGGCAAAGCGCGGCGTTGAGTTCCGTCATTCAACACGCAATGCCTCAATTCGGCGGAAAGTTGGGAACGGAATTGTTGAAGGAGAACGGAGTGTCTTAACATAGGTTCTCTGATTCCCTCTGCCTACCCTGCTATATGCGGGTTACAGCGTGAAGTTAAAAAAAAAAGAGAAAAAAAAAGTGTGACCTAGTGTCAGGATCTTAGCTCTCCGCTGTTTGCTCGAGTTCGAGACATTTAAATAATTACTTCCCCGAATGGGAGGCTTCAAACTAATCGCGTTTAGACAGACACTGTTCCATTGCGTCGCGATGGTCCCAATTTCCATTGATTTTAATTTGTCACTCGATGACTGGCCCATTTAGTCAGTCATCGATCGTCAGTCAGTCATCAGTCAAGAAATACCAAATATTAATCTATTCTTTGCATAAATAACAATTTCTTATTTTTATTTTTTATTTACTTTTTAACGCCTGTCGTGGCGCAGAGGCACAAGCGTGCGACAGTAAATGCGATAGGTTGTGAGTTCGATTCCCACGCCAGGAAATAGAATTTTTCATTTCCAGGGTTTGGTAATAAGGCAAGCGCGACGTTGAGTTCCGCCACTCAGCACGCAGTGCCTCAATTCGGCGGAAAGTGAGGAACGGAGTGTCTTAACTAGGTTTCCTCTGCCTATCCTGCTATATGCGGGATACAGCGTGAAGCTGTGTGCGTGTTAAAATTTGTTTGCTAATATTTTTTTACAATGTTTTTTCATTCAGTTAAACACAATATTTTTTTAGCTTCACGTTGTTTGCCGCACATATCATATCATAGGCAAAAGGGAGCTAGAGAACTTAGTATTAAGACACTCCATTCTCTCAAGATTTTTTTACGCATCTTCCACCGAATTTGAGGCATTGCGTGGCGGAACTCAACGCTGCGCTTTGCCTTGATAATGTATTATGCCTAATACATATATGTATATCAAAACAGTCCGATACTTAAGTACTAGCCAAACAAATTATAGCATCTAATCTAATATATTGGTTGTTTACAATATGATTGAGGATTGATTAATTATAGCAATATTACTTGGGACTATAGACAATAGAGATACAATTAAACACTGGTCATTATATTGTAATTGAATTGTTTGTGTGAATTCGATTCCCGATTGAGGCAATGTTTAAACATTTGGTATTTTCACTCTTTATCTTCACCAACTAGGTACTCAGAGAGAACCTAGGCTTAAAACAGTCCCTTCGCCGACAAATTCAATACATTAGGTGTTAAGCAGCGAAACTGGACACCGCGTTTTGTTTGTATGTTTGCTTTATACATTTTTGTTTTTAAATAAACCACGGCGTTGAGTACCGCCACATGTCACACGATGTAAAAACGAGTTGAATGTTCTGAGTGTAAAAACGATTGGATGAGGGCTCGACTCATTTGATAGATTGTCCCGATTTGGAGATGAGAGTGAGACCGGAGTTGTAATGTATATAATATACGAGGTGTGTTCAAAAAGTAAGGTGACTGTGAAATTTGGCGGGCAACGTACTTTCGATTATCGATTTTTTTATTTTGTTATGTTGGTACACTCTTCCCGAACATCTGTACCAAGTTTCAAGTGTATAGCATTTTTTGTTTGGTTGGGAGAGGCGTAAAGGTTATAAGTGTTTTTTTTCTCCGGATTTGGCCCCATGTGACTTTTTCTTGTTCCCAAAACTAAAGAGACCTATGAAAGGACGGAGATTTGCAACGATTGAAGAGATAAAGACTGCATCGCTGGAAGAGCTCAAGGCTATACCGAAAAGTGCTTATGAGAAGTGCTTTGACGATTGGAAAAACCGTTGGCATAAGTGTATTGTATCTGAGGGGGATTACTTTGAAGGGGACAACATAAATATTGATAAATAAATAAATATTTTTTCTTAAAAATACAAAGTCACCTTACTTTTTGAACACACCTCGTATGTACTTACTAGAAATGTAGGTAGATCAATAATTACTATGTAACTTGTCTCCTGTTTGTGAATTGCATTGTCGTCTATCAATCGTCGTCAGTGGCCAAATAATTTTGTTAAGATGGCCGTGAACATACAACACGGTTTCTACCGGCTTACCTTCTATGAATGACAATAAATTTTATAACAACTAAAAGAAAGGTCGTCAGAAAAATGTTGGGTATAAATTGCAAAAGAACAAGCTCTGACATCTAAAACAACCTTAAAAAAGACATCACCTAATTCTATAGTGAAATTACTAAGTAACGTTACGTTCTATATCGGCTTCCCTAAATATACCGGCTTCTTTAAAAAATATCGGCTTCTCGAAATATCTTCGGTTTTCGTTAAATTTATCGGTTTACCTAATCAAAATTTACCCCTGGCCGCTGGTACAGTATATCTCAGGAGTGTCTTGACATTAGACTCTCTTAAAGTACAAACTGTTAAACTTTGAAAGTTTACATAAGTAAATAATGTAGTTGCTAACACAAAAAAACACAATATATATATATTCCTTCATACATACATAGCTTCACGCTGTATCCCGCATATAGGAGGGTTGGCAGAGGGAACCTAGTGTTAACATACTCCGTTCCCCACTTTCCACCGAATTGAGGCAATCTAGGCTGAGTGGCGGAACTCAACGCCGCGCTTTGCCTTGTTACAAAACCCAGGAAATGAAAAATTCCATTTCCTGGAGTGGGAATCAAACCCACAACCTGTCGTTTACAGTTGCACGCTTGTGCCTCTGCGCCACGACAGGCGTTCTTCATCTTTTGAAAATATATAATTTTTAAAAAAAATGTATCCTAAAACAATACGAAACAGCAATAAATATAGAGACCACACAACAAAGAACTTCGAATGAACTGTCCGACCGAATAAATGATTTCGAAAACGTAGGGCCTATCTCAAATTTCACGGTAAATTATTAATTCTATTTAGTTTTAGAATTTTGGTCATCATGGCATAGTAGAACGTCTGATTATAAGCGCGATTGGTTATGGGTTCGATTCCCATTCAGGGGAATATATCCAAATTATTTTCGTTTCTTTGCTCTGGTAAGACAAAGAGTGGCGTTAAGTTCTGCCACTTAACACACAATATTTTAAATTCAGGCAGAAAGTGGAGAAAGTAGTTTCTTGACACTGGGTTCACTCTGACTACCCTGTCATGCCGGATAAAGCATAAAACTACTTTTTTTTAACTTCACGCTGTATCCCACATATAGCAGGGTAGGCAGAGAGAACCTGAGAACCTAGTGTTAAGACACTCCGCTCTCTTTCAACAAATCCGTTCCCCACTTTCCGCCACATTGAGGCATATATTTGATATCTTCTGTATGTAAAAAGGTAAATAGAAAGGAACTATTGTTTATCAAATTAATTTTATTTACGTGTGCATAGGATTTAAAATTAGATATGTTAGAATGTAGGCATACATTTTAAAGAAATATTTGAAAGAGATTATGTGTACTAGTGTGAAGTGATAGCTTCCTGATAGCATGCCAGATCTCGAATTGGTAGTAAAATTAGAAAAAGAGAGTGAGTGATATAGAGATGTTGTTTTTGTTAGAAATATTTTTATTTTTATACTTTTAATGAATTATATAGCAGTAAATACTTCGACAAAATTGCTTTATAAACTTTAATAGGCGCAACTTCTATATTTCATATTTGCAATTTCGCTATACTAAATAGAAACGAAAAAAAACGGTGTAGACTCCGCTAAAGATACAGTCTTTATGCATACATACATAGCTTCACGATGTATCTCGCATATAGCATGGTAGGCAGAGGGAACCTAGTGCTAAGACACTCCGTTCCTCATTTACAGTACACGTACAGTCTTTATTTCAGGTGGAAAGTGAAGAACTGATTATTTTGACACCTTGCTTTTTGCTGGGAAATGCTGTTTACGCAGACCGCCGACCATATTCAAGGATCTTTTCTTGAATATGTTTTACGAGGACGAACGGTACTGTGGGACTCATCAAAACCGATACAACTCACTAAAACCCAGCGGGAATCTCACCACCCTCGTAAGACGTCGCAGCATCGCCCGCGCATGCTACTACAACGCCTCACGCCAACGCCGTGGAACACCTGCCTGTTGCAGGCCACCATCACCTTCAGGGTGTTCTGGGGTTTCCCCCATAACACCCGTAGCCTCGATGACTTGCAGGAGGATCACTAAGACCCTGCCGCAGTAGTTCCTCTAGAGGCTCTCTCTGACTACCTATGCTATGCGAAAAAGCGTGAAACTGCAAAAAAATAGGTGTATTTTAGAGTTAGACCATAGCAACGTGAACCGTTACCCATATCCAAAACACCACAAATATTTACCAGCTTTATAAAGTAACATTTTTAACAACGATAACAACTTCCGGTTGGTCCTACTGTAATTTGTATTTGACTTCGTTTCCGCAACGTTCGAGTGCTATCTGTCAAGCCGTTGTTTTGTTCAGCATATTTGAATAATGCGAAAAGTTTCCTTTCTAAATATTATGCTCGAGAAGTACGAGTAGATGATATTTTCGTTAGACGCTATTTCACGCACGAATTATAATACATTACGTATTATTATGTATTTTCTTGCTTCACTACGGATATGTGAGGGGATGAGCTTATTCGGTGTGTTCTGACCTTGACTGAAGATGCGAGTAACATAATGAAACAGGAAATGTTAGGCGATAGTTTTCTTATTTATCTACTAGTTATATTGTTTATGATTTCGTTTCTGTGTAAAATAAAAGATAAAGCTTCCTTTTTAGAGGCGACAGGTTGTGGGTTCAATTCCCACTCCAGAAAATGAATACGTTAAATAATATTTAGTATTTTCAGTTCCTCGCTCTGGTAACAAGGCAAAACGCGGCGTTGAGTTCCGTTACTCAGCACCCAATGTCTCAATTCGGCGGAAAGTGGGGAATGGAAAGTCTTAGAGAACGGAGTGTTTTAGCTCTAGGTTCTCAGGTTCCCTCTGCCTACCCTGCTATGTGCGGGTGACAGCGTGAAATCAAATAAATATATATATTTTTTTTATGGATAACGGACGGCAAACGAGCAGAAGGACCACCTGATGGTAAGTGGTTACCTTCGCCCATAGACATCTACAACACCAGAGATGTTGTAGATGCGTTGCCAACCTAGAGGATACTGATGGAAGGGGGGACAATGTAGTAGTCCACTATCAGAACCACCACATTTTGGGGAAAGGATGGGTGGGAAAGGGGAAAATCTGGCTTACATGCCATCGAACCGGAACGCATCATAAGATATTTGGCGGTTCGTCTTTGACATGATAGTGGTCGCGAGCCAGTCGGAGGACGAACCTCCTACCACCTAAAAAATATATATAAAATATAATTCATTTGCTCTTAAGATCAAGCTATAAAACGAATTTCCACTCATTTAATCCCAAAAAGGTTAAATTTAAATCATTTGCCAACGTTCCTAATAAACTATGCTTAATTACGTATTATTAGGTATTTCACGCAATCGTATACGAAAGTTTGGTCCTCTCTCATTAAAGTCCAGTGAATGAGATTTTAATGACTCATTATACGATTAAAGAAACAATTTGTCGTCATTTATTAATTAAATAATTAAACTTTTACTAGTTCATTTATTGTTTTAAGTGAATTGTATTTTACATACATATATTCATAGCTTCACGCTGTATCCCGCATATAGAAGGGTAGGCGGAGGGAACCTAGTGTCAAGACACTCCGTTCCACACTTTTAACGCTACATATACATAACATAGCTTCACGCTGTATCTCGCATATAGCAGGGTAGGCAGAAGGAACCTAGTGTTAAGACACTCCGTTCCTCACTTTCCGCCGAATTGAGGCATTGCGTGATGAGTGGCGGAACTTAATGCCGCACTACCCTTGTTACAAAACCCAGGAAATGAAAAATTCCAAATCCTGGAGTAGGAATCGAACCCACAACCTGTCGCGTTTACAGTCGCACGCTTGTGCCTCTGAGTTTATAATCTATCACATAGTATATACCACTGACTGATTCAGACTCTTAAAAATATTTCATTGAACTTGTATTTCATGGTTTATTAGAATTTACCATTAAGAACGCATGTAAGGGATTGAAACTTGTAAGATTCAACCCTTATAAAATAGACTACTTTTGTTCACGTTACCCGACATCCACGCGGGAAGAGCCCCGGACGGAAGCTAGGCTATAATATTTTTAAAACACAGTTTAAATATTTTTAAAACATATTTTTTTTTCTTTAATAAGGGGTTGTTATCTTTACAATTAATAAACGCAAAATGTCGAAGACGGCATAATTATGTGATTTAAACATTAAAAAATAATACATTTCTACTTTTCTTTCAAAACATGATCCTTGTAAGGAAATTTCGGTTTCGGTTTCGGCCGTAACTGAGACCGTTGCCGAAATTCGGTTTCGGTTTCGGTCAATAAAACCAGTTTCGGTCGGACACAACTTTTTATATATTTTCTTATAAAACAATCCGTTTCATCGAAGTCAGATAATCTCCACACCAAATAAAACGTCGAAATGACGTAAACAACAAAATAAATTCATTCACGGCCAATTTAATTCTGAGTGACATACGAGTACGATGCTATCCAACGGAGTGCGCTGTGTAACTAAAACTGTGGCAGTTGACACGGTGATTCATACGTTAGCGTTAAGTGATAGAAATTGTACGCTTGTTACGATATAACTATGCGAATTGATTGAATTTTTGACGATTTTGTTAATTGCTTTTGGAGTATTTTTATGGTAAAGTTAAAGTTTTAAGGTTTTTTCTTTTGTGTAGGGTTAAAGAGAGCTTAGTGTCGAGATATTCCAATATCCACTTTTTGTACAAAATCGTGAGATTGTCCGGTAGTGGAACTCTATGTCGTCTGTTTTCCTTGTTAGAAGTTTCTCCATGTTTAAATATAATCATTCCTCTGAGTAGAGATCAATTCTACCAATCGCGTTTAAATCGGAGGCCACTGTGCTGCGATAGCCAGAGATAGTGGATTCGGTTCCCACTCCATACAAATATTTATTTTGTAAAAGGTATTGTTTCCAAATATTCCATGATATATAAAATGGGTTGCTAATTTTAAATAAAATGCACAAAAAAGTGACATTATTACGAATAACTCAAATATATTAGCCAAATCTTAATTAAATTTTAATGGAATCAGAAGTCATATAAGATCATATGAAAATTGGTTCATCCAGTTAAAAGTTATGCTTAAACCTACATAATATTAGGAGAGTATATGTTTATAATTACTTTATAAATAGGCTTACCATACGTCCCGGTTTGACCGGGATAGTCCCGGTTTGAGATCCCTGTCCCGGCGCCCCGGTCAAACTTGAACAGCACCGACAGCCCAACCAATCGTCTCTTATTCTTTTAAATAAAAAATATAGTCACATTTATTAATATGCTTTCAATTCATAATAATTTTAAATGAATTTCAAATATAAAAAAACAAATTAAGCGAAAATCAAAATGAAAATGAGCCTCTTTCTCTTCTGCGTCCCGGTTTGGTTCTTCGTAATTATGGTAAGCCTATTTACAAACGTTTATGTATTTAATTACCCCGATCTGGTAAGACATGACAAGCCAATAAGACATGTAAGCCAGGTTTTCCCCTCTCCCACCTATCCTTTCCCCAAAATGTGGTGGTTCCGATAGCGGACTACTACATTGTCCTCCCCTTCCATCTATATCCTCTAGGTTGGCAACGCATACAACATCTCTGGTGTTGTAGAGGTTCATGGGCGAAGGTAACCACTTACCATCAGGTGGTCCTTCTGCTCGTTTGCCATCCTTTATCCATAAAAAAAAAAAAAAAGTCTGGTAAGTGAAGTTAAAAAAAGGCCCTTATATATTTTTATTCATTCAAACATTTTTTTATTCCACCTGTCTGAATAACACGTAACGATGTAAAACGTTAAATAAAATTATTTTCTCATACATTTACCACTGCGCAGCGATTGCTAAACAACCAACTATCGTTCAATCTGAATATTCAAATCAATAATTATATATGAACCAAGCTCTAAATGTAAATTATTTCAAATGATGTGGTCAATGAATTAATGATTCGTCAATATAGTAGATCCATTTCATTTCATATGTTAAATTTTATATCTAAAACATACATATATCTGCTTCACGTTTTTTCCTGCATAGGTTAGTTAAAGAGAACTTGCTGCGTGCTGAGTGGTGGAATTCAACGCCGCGTCTTGTCTTTCCTCGACCACTGTAATCACTGCATAACAGGTTCGTTAAAGGGAAATAGTGTCCAGACACTCCGTTTGCCACTGTCATATTGCGTGTTAAGTTGCGGAACTTAACGCCGCTATATAAATTTCATTAATATATATATATATGTATATGTCACTTTATATAAACATGGATGTCAAACCATGGTAGTGTGTGTAACATTTATTTTATTAATTTAATACACATACTTTTAATGCATTATTTAAAAAAAAATATTAGCATTGTGCCCTACTTCGCCATATAAACTATAAGTGTGCCAATTTTCATGCTCCTCTGTCCGCGTAATTTTCGTAAAAAGGGATACAAAGTTTTTGCTCCACGTATTTATATATAGATAAGTCCTTTGTAGTTTTAGATAACTTAATAATTTTAGTTGCTTTTCCTATATAATTTTTAAGTACAATAAAGAATCTCTACTAATATTATAAATGTGAATATAAGTTATATAAGTATGTTACGCTTCCACGCCAAAACTACTCAACGTTGTACACATTCTTAGAGATATTAAAACGGGCAAAGGATTATTATTACTAAAAAAAATACCTTGATTGTTTATCAAATAATATAGCCATCTCAAAGCCTTCAAACATATACTCACTGTACACTATAGTATATAGTATCTACTGCCGTTGACCACGCAAGCGAAGCCGCGGATAACAGCCAGTATTATATAAAACCTTTATCATATTCCAGTCAACTCATTAAATTCAACATGTATTCACTTTTGTCATATCACCATGGAACCCTGGGAAAACCGTGAAATTCAGCAATACAAACGAATTTTAAGCATCCGCGCCACATGTTTATGCATGTTTTTCAACTGTCCACAGTACTACAAGTGGAATGGTATATTTTATCCCGAATTACAAAATGTTGCATTAAAAGCACAATTTATCGGATTACTTAATTTGCAACAACGTTATTATCTCGCTCGTTTGACTGACAAATTTATGTACATGAAAATGTTTTCGGTTGTACGTTTTTGTTGACTTGGTGTGGTCTTCTTAGGTGTGTTATTTATTGCTAATTTACTAACTGTATCTTCTTTTTAGCTTCACGCTGTATCCCGCGTATAGCAGGGTAGGCAGAGGGAACCTGGGAAGCTAGTGTTAAGACATTCCATACCACTAAGTGATTCTTCACTAAGTGATTGGCAATTAAAACATATCTCGAAACTTTTTATTTACTAAACGGCTTCCTCGTGAAACCTTTTATAAATAGGAGTATAATCGCGTTTTATGTATTGTTTTAGTTGAATTTTTTTTGCTTTTTTTTTTAACGTTGCTTAATATTGACTTTTCTATTGTTTGGTATGACCTTCAACTTGGCTGTTTATATAATAATAATAATAATAAAGTATTGTTGTCTCAAAGGGGCCTCTACGTGTTGGACCTGTGTCCCCACGCAAGCCTTCCAAAGGACCGGGTTCCTTTGAACCCGAGAATTTATAATGAGATACATAATAATAATAAGCTTTATTGAAAAAAAAACACAATGCTTACATAATAGATTAAAACATATGACACAATTAACAGTCTAAAGCTTAACTTAAACTTTTACAATGTTTTTCATTGGTTAAGGCGATTTCAAACTTTTTGATTATCTTTGGACCCCACACTAGGAGTCCTGTATCGTGGGGCCCAAATCTCTTACAGTATTTGCCTACTATTGTAATGAAAATTAATTATGTGCTTAGCCATAATAATTAGCATATAACCATTTACTAAGCCAACAAAGGAGTCGATGTATAATTTAGTCATCTACATAATCTTCGTTTTAAAGTGTCTAGTGTTGCAGTCTTTAAGCTATATAAAAAAAGTGAAGAGCTGAAAAATAATTATTACGAATAACTCAAAAACTACTTATCAGATCTTAATTTCATTTAAATACGACCACATAAGAAGCACTATCACATAAAAAAGAATCATCAAAACCATCACAGTCAAAAGTTATGGAGAACGGAATTGTTGGATCAGAATGGAGTGGCCTAACACTAGGTTCTTAGGTTCCCTCAGCCTACCCTGCTATATGCGGAATACAGCGTGAAATAAAAAAAAAAGTTATACGGTAAACACACGAAAAAACCAGTCAAATTGACAACCTTCTTTTTTGACGCTTGTTGTGGCGCGACTGTAAACGACAGGTTGTGACTCCGATTCCCACTCCAGGAAATGTAAAAAATTCGTATTTTCATTTTCTGGCTTTGGTAACAAGGCAAAGCGCGGCGTTTACTTCCGCCACTCAGCACGCAATGCCTCAATTTAGCGGAAAATGTGGAACGGAAATTTTAAGAAAACGGAGTGGTTTAACACTAAGTTATTTATCCTGCTATGTGTGGGATATAGCGTGAAGCGAAAAAAAACAAAGTTAACAAAAATCAAACAAATTCAACTAAAACAATACATAAAACGCGATTATATTTATAAAAGGTCCCACAAGGAAGCCGTTTAGTAAGTAAAAAGTTTCGGGACACGTTTTCATTCAAGTTTGATCGCGATAGCCGCGTACCACTTTGGAACTGTTATAGAACTTTGAAAACGCTGAGTTTTCTGTTCACCTGGGATTATTAGGGTTGTCAAATATTTATGCTTTGGTATAATGTATTTATTATTTTAAATTATGGCCATCTGTACCCAATGGGATAAAATATGACTGTAAATGTAAGTAATGGGTTCGATTCTCATTTGGAATTATAGAAAAAGTGTGATGTTGAAAAAAATATAACGTTAAATTGCTTTGAATAAAACAGATTTACTGCAAAAATATTTTGTAAAATAATTATATATATATATATTACATAGCAGGGTAGGCAGAGGGAACCTGAGAACCTAGTGTTAAGTCTCTCTATCTGCGTATAGAAATTTCTATAGTAATAATACTAGTTTAAAAAAAAAATTAAATTTTTCATATACCTATGAGATTATTTCTCAGTTTCTTGTGAGGTTGTTTCGCTAGATCTAGGCACCTCTAAAATATTGTCACGAAGAGAAGGCTCCTAGTAAGATATGCGAGTGGACTTAAATGGCCTCTCCGATTGAAGTGTTTTGAACAACTTTTAGCTCTTTATAAAAGCTATTTAGTAGAGCCAAATTTATGAATAACTTGTGAAGTTTTCTAGTACTGTCTTTTTAAGGCACCGAAAATATCAAAATTCATGACAGAATTTTCAAAACATATCTTGTTGTCTATATTATACATATAATTTTTGTAAACTAAATACATATATTATGGCAAAATTACACAAAATATTTTTTAAATGTAGCGTATGACACCTGTCGTGGCGCAGAGGCACAAGCGTGGGACTGTCAAAGCGACAGGTTGCGCGCGCGATTTCCACTCCAAGAAATGTAAAAGTTTAGTATTTTCATTTCCTGGGTTTGGTGACAAGGCAAAGAGCGGTGTTGAGTTTCGCCACTAAAGACGCAATATCTCAATCCAGCGGAAAGTGGGGAATGGAGTGTCTTAACACTAGGTTCTCAGGTTCCCTCTACCTACCCTGTTATATGCGGGATACAGCGTGAAGCGTGAATAAAGTATGTGTTCTTCTGATGCATAGCCTATGTTACTGTAAAGCTTCATCTAGATTTGTTCAGTAGCTTTTGCGCGAAAGAGTAACAAACATCCAATAATAGGATATTTTATATTACTGTTAGTATAATTGAAGCAAGGCTTGTAAATGGTAATAGATATCTATTTCAAGGCATCCAAATCCATCCTCGTGTAGCGTTATTGAATAATCCTGAATTAATATTGGCACTAATATCAATGATACAGGGTTATTATGTTCTAGTATGAGAAATATCAATATAAAGCGTTGTGAAGGTAAATTTAATTAAATTAATATAATAATATATATTTAATTTATTTAATTTAATTTGTTAGACTCTTTTACCGACTTTCAGTACAGGATGAGGTTCTTAAGTCGACTGTATTTTTTTCTTTGTCTACTAATTTTGATATTTTTTTTTATGATAGGTAGTGGTACCGGTGTGGTTCAATTTAAATTTAGTTAAGATCTGTCGAGTAATTTGTGAGTTATTCGTAATAATCTTACTTAGGCAATTTAATTAAAATTGATTTTCTTTTTTGTTAAATTTTTAATTATTACAAACAAACTGATATTGAACTTTTTTAAATTATTGTATTTATATAAGATTATTAAGATTTTAACAAAAAAGAAAGCCAAGTTTAAAGAAAACGTACTAAAAAGTACAATAATTACGAATAACTCAAAAACTCGTCCGATCTTTTACTCAAAAAAACTACTCAGTAACATAAGTATTAAATTATTAGACGACCATTTTGTACTTCAAAAAATAATCATTAAATTAGAATACATTGAATTGAGGACATTCTCTTTTATTGGAAATCGGTTAAAATACACACAAAATCCAATTAAACTTTGACTATATATAAAAGAAAGCAGCGGTTTTTCCTACTAAATGAATTTGCCAACCCGAGCTAGTAATATTACGTAGAAATCGAAACGCTCGAGAAAGCGAAATGGTAATTAGAGTTAAAGATAACTCTGGGTTTTACTTAATGTTCTCAATTTCATGTATATTTTGAATGCAAAAATATTTTAAAATAATTTATTTTTGAGATAGTGAGTCAGTGTTTGATTGTTAACGTAATTAGTTGTGGATTCGATTCCCACTAGGGGTCAATTGTAATTATTTTCATTTCCTCGCTCTGGTAAGACAAAGTGCGACGTTGAGTTCCACCACTCAATATTAAATTTCTCGATTCGGGCGGAAAGTGGAGAACGAAGCTTTTGAAACTAGGTTTTGCACTTTATGTAAAAATGGATGACAAACCATGTTAGTGAGTATAACATTTATTTTATTAATTTAATAAACTTTAAATGCATTATTTTAAAAAATGTTAGCTTTCTGCACTCCTTCTCTATATAAACTATAAGTGTACCAAGTTTCATGCTCCTCCGTCCGCGTAATTTTCGTAAAAAGTGATCCAAAGTTTTTGCTTCAAGTATTTATATAAGGATATTGCTAAGCATACATAAATATGATTCTAAAACCAAAATATAGAAGACCAATAATAGCTTGCAAAATTACCGTAGCACCTGCAATCAGTGGAATATCAAACGCTTGGAAAACAAGAGCAGTGTTCCTTTTTGATCGGTCGAGTGGAATTGCAGTTGATTTTTTTTTTAACTTCACGCTGTATCCCGCATATAGCAGGGTAGGCAGAGGGAACCAGAGAACCTAGTGTTAAGACACTCCATTCTCTTTAACGCCTGTCGAGGCGCAGAGGCACAAGCGTGCGACAGTAAACGCGACAGGTTGTGGGTTCGCTTCCCACTCCAGGAAATGTAAAATTTAGTATTTTCATTTCTTGGGTTTGGTAACAAGGCAAAGCGCGGCGTTGAGTTCCGCCACTCAACACGCAATGCTTCGATTCGGCGGGAAGTGGGGAACGGAATTGCAGTTGAATCGGATGCTATTATTCTCGCTCTTTGACACTGTTTGATTTCAATCATTAGTTGATATGAAGGCGAGGCGATTGTTCATTTTTGATTCTTTTTTTTAATGACAATTCTAAAATGATTGTTTTTAATTTTAATTTAGTATGTTTTGTAATATATGAGGTTAGCTTCTAACCAAATTCGAGGCGTATGGTTGTAAGTGGCGAAGAAATGAAAATAATACATACATAGCTTCACGCTGTATCCCAAATATAGCAGGGTAGGTAGAGGGAACCTAGTATTAAGATACTCCTTTCCCCACTTTCCACCGAATTGAAGCATTGCGTGCTCAGTAGCGGAACTCAACGCCGCGCTTTGCCTTACTACCAGACCCAGGAAATGTAAATTTTCCTTTCCTGGAGTGGGAATTGAACCCACAACCTGTTGCGTTTACAGTCGACCTTTGTACCTCTGCGCCATGACAGGCGTTAAATGCATGAAAATAATTTAAATATATTATTTCCCCCTAGTGGATATTGAACCCACAACCAAACGCGTTTATAGCCAGACGCTGTTCCTACAGCTCTATGGCTTCAGTGGATCAAAAAATGGATAAATTGTAAATTTCAGGTGATTGCAATGTATAAGTTACATAACTGTAAAGTTCATATAAATCCGTTTAGTAGTTTTTGTGTGAAAGAGTAACAAACATTCATATATGTTAACAAATTATCGAATTTATAATGCTAGTATTTGAAATAGACTCATTAGTCTCTTTATTTCTCCAGTATATTTAAATATCAGCATGCGATGCCTCAATTCGGCGGAAAATGGAGAACGGAGTGTCTTAACACTAATAATTTAGTATACAATAATAATTTAGCATATAGCAGGGTAGGCAGAGGTAATCCTCTGCCTACCCTGCTATATGCGGGATACAGCGTGAATCTATGTACGTATAATTTTTTTTTTTAACTTGACGCTGTATCCCGCATATAGCAGGGTAGGCAGAGGGAACCTGAGAACCTAGTGTTAAGACACTCCGTTCTCTTTCAATATTTCCATTCTCTTTCAACAATTCCGTTCCCAACTTTCCACCGAATTGAAGCATTGCGTGCTCAGTAGCGGAACTCAACGCCGCGCTTTGCCTTACTACCAAACCCAAGAAATGAAAATACTAAATTTTACATTTCCTGGAGTGGGAATCGATCCCACAACTTGTCGCGTTTACAGTCGCAGCTTGTGCCTCTGCGCCACGACAAGTGTTATAAATATATAATATTTACATTTTCCATTCAAATTTAATATAACTTACTTTCTGCAATAAGCTTCCGATTTCATTATAAACGCGTATAATCTAAACAAAACGCCACATATGTAGGTAATACAATAGTTTCATTTGATATTAACGCGAAACAAGCGCGGGTTTCCAGTAAACTGAATTACTGTTTAAATATTGTTTTACTAGAATATATATATCTTCTGGTAATACTACTTATCGATATATTATGGCCAAAATTACAGTTTTTTTAGTTTCACGCTGTATCCCACATATAGCAGGGTAGGCAGAAGAAACCTAGTGTTAAGACACTCCGTTCCCTACTTTCCGCCGAATTGAGGCATTGCGTGCTGAGTGGTGGAACTCAACGACGCGCTTTGCCTTTGACCAGACCCAGGAAATGAAAAATTCCATTTCATGGAGTAGGAATCGAACCCACAACCTATCGCGTTTACAGTCGCACGCTTCTGCGCCAGGAACAGCGTTACAACAATTATTTTGTATTTAAAGTTAGTTGTTAGCAGTTATATCACTTTGCCAAGAGTGTAAAATAAGATAATTTATAGCTACATTCATAAAATAGGCCATCGTGGCGAAGTGTGAAAGAGTCTGTTTGTGAACGTAATTGGTTGTGGGTTCGATTTCCACTCGGGGAATGACAATATTCGGGTTCCACTACTTATCACATAATAATCACATTATTATGTGATAAGTAGTGGAAACCGAATACGAGATATTTTTCGTATTTTGTAGCTAACCTTATTTATTTTGATGATGATGATGATTTATTTTACTTATTTATTCATTATTTATTTATTTATTATTTATTTATTATTATTTATTTATTTATTTATTATTATTGATAATTAATTTATTTATTTATTCATTTATTTATTTTATTTATTTTGCGAAACATACAACAATAAAAAAATTAAAATACACAACTATTTTAGAATTGGCATTGCAAAAATAATCAAAAATGAACAATCGCCTCACCTTCATATCAACTAATGATTGAAATCAAACAGTGTCAAAGAGCGAGAATAATAGCATCTGATTCAACTGCAATTCCACTCGACCGATCAAAAGGGAACACTGCTCTTGTTTTCCAAGCGTTTGATATTCCACCGATTGCAGGTGCTACGGTAATTTTGCGAGCCATTATTGGTCTCTTATATTTTGGTTTTCGAATTATATTTATGAACGAAACTTATGACTAAGGAAACGTGTGACTGTAAACGCGACAGGTTGTGGGTTCGATTCCCACTCCAGGAAATGAAAATATAAAATATTTATAATAATTAATATTTAGTATTTTCGTTTCCTTGCTCTTTGGTAACAAGGTAAAACGGGGTGTTGAGTTCCACCATCTTATAATATTCGTCACACTATCGTAAAAACGCCTGTCGTGGCGCAGAGGCAAGCGTGCGGCTAATAAGCTAATAAGCGCGACAGGTTGTGGGTTCGATTCCCACTCCAGGAAATGGAATTTTTCATTTCCTGGGTTTGGAAACAAGGCAAAGCGCGGCGATGAGTCACCGCGACTCAGCACGCAATGCCTCAATTCGGCGGAAAGTGAGGAACGGAGTGTCTTAACACTAGGTTCTCAGGTTTCCTCTACCTATCCTGCTATATGCAGGATACAACGTCAAGCTATAAAAATATGTAAGCTATTAAAATTGTTATTCAAAATTTACTTCCATACTATGTAAAACAAGGAAGGAGGAAAAATAGATATCAAATAAACTATTCGTAAACTACTCAGTATTTAACTAACGTAGTAATATACAATGTCGCAAAGTTTCCAATATACTGAATATGTTAGACCGTGCCAAGTTGTGAAAGAATTCTCTCATAAAATAACGAAAAACTATTTAACTTTTGATATTTTCAATGTTCTAGTAAAGTATATTATGATAACCATCGTGGCTTAGAGATAACATCTTATTGTAAACGCTATGGTAGTGGCTTCAATTCCCACTGGGGGAATGTTAAATATATATTTAAACTAAGTGTGCCTACGGCTTTGCCCGTTGGAATCAATCACATTTGATTATTAGCCAAAATATTCCTGAAGAATAGTACTAAGAACCATATTAAAATCCGTTCAGTACATGGTCAGAAAATCGATTACATACAGACAGACAGACTTTGGGGATAATTTTTTATAATATGATTATTTTCATTTAGAGAAATGTACTCTAGTAAGCCAAAGCTTAAGTTGTATCTTTCAATATTTCGAAATATTTCGAATTCAGGCGGAAATTGGAAAACGGAGTGTCTTGAGACTATGATCTCTTTGTCTACCCTGCTATAAAATAACGCGTGAAGCTGATTTTATTGTCATGTTTTTTTTTAACTTCACGCTGTATCCCGCATATAGCAGGGTAGGTAGAGGGAACCTGAATACCTAGTGTTAAGACACTGCGTTCCCCACTTTCCACCGAATTGAGGCATTGCGTGCTGAATGACGAAACTCAACGCCGCGCTTTGCCTTGTTACCGAACACAGGAAATGAAAATACTAAACTTTTACATTTCCTAGAGTGGGAATCGAACCCACAACCTATCGTGTTTTCAGTCGCACCCTTGTCCCTTTGCGCCACGACAGGCGTTTATTATATTTCTTATATAATAAAGTTTAAATTATATTACTGTACATATTTCTGAATACACTGTCTGTTGGCATGCGATGTCCACTTAAGTAAATATAACTTTAAGGTAAATCCCCTAAGGGTCAGGTTGGGATGACTTTGCAATATGTCCGCCATCTTCGATTAATACTTGTTAGATGGTTTACCTCAAACTGCTATTTGTAAGTATAAATTTGAGACTATCACGGCAAATATATGTATTACAAGAAAAATACTTTTTTTAATTTATTTATTTATTTTCTATCTTCACGCTGTATCCCGCATATAGAATGGTAGGCAGAGGGAACCTGAGAACCTAGTGTTAAGACACTCCGTTCCCCACTTTCCGCTGAGTTCAGGCATTGCGTGCTTCACGAAACTCAACGCCGCACTTTGCCTTGTTACCAAGCCCAGGAAATGATAATACTAAACTTTTACATTTCCTGAAGTGGGAATCGAACCCACAATGTGTCCCGTTTACAGTCGCACGCTTGTGTCTCTACACCACGACAGGCGTCTTGCGACACTTTTTTAACTGACTTCAAAAAGTAATAAGTTGTCAATTTGATTGTATTTTTTTATATGTGCTACCGCATAACTTTTTACTGGATGAACCAAATTTGTTTTTTTTTATTTAATAACTAATATTTGTGGTTTCCCATTAAAATTTAGTTAAGATCTGAGAAGTAGTTTTTGAGTTATTCGTAATAATTGCACTTTTCAGTGCATTTTATTTGACGTAGGTTATGGTTACTGTTTTTGTTAAAATTATAATGGGACAACACTAGTTTTCATATAAAAAATAATCATCAAAATTGGTCCATCCATTATAAAAAGAGTGATAAAGGCAAGATAAAAATGCAGCGTTGAGTTCCGCCACTCAGTACGCAACGTCTCAATACGGCGGAATGTGAGGAACGGAGGAACGGAGGAAAGTGTCTTAACACTAGGTTCTCAGGTTCCCTCTGTCTACACTACTATATGCGGGGTACAGCGTGAAACTAAAATACAAAAAAAAGGGAACCACCTCCTTCGTTGAACTTGGTTAAAAGCATGAAAAATAATTCTTGTGCCACTCTCTAAGTAAAGGGTATGAAAATTACTTATTAATTTTCCAAGGGTTAATCTTCCACGGCCGAGACGATTACTCTTTGAAATAAGATGAGATGCACGCCGAAAATATTACACGAAATTACCTTTTACCTGTAGACTGGGGATTTTTTAATTATTATTTTAGAAAGTGAGTGTTTTCTGCCTCTCGTAGCACAAGCGTGCGACTTTAAGCGCGACAGGTTGTGAGTTCGATTTCCATTCCAGGAAATGGAATTTTTCATTTCCTGGGTTTGATAACAAGCAAAGCAAAGCGCGGCGTTAAGTTTCGACACTCAACACGTTATGCCTCAATTCGGCGGAAAGTTGAGAACGGAGTGTCTTAACACTAGGTTTCCACTGCCTACCCTGCTAAATGCGGGATACATCGTAAAGCTGTATCCCGCATATAGCAGGTAGGCAGAGGAAACCTAGTGTTAAGACACTCCGTTCTCCACTTTCCGCCGAATTGAGTAATTAGTTAATATATCGTTTTATATACTGTATCAATGTCCAAATAAAATAATTAATATTTTCTATTTTCTTTTATTGGAACTTTAATTGATATTCAGTCGTTTAATGAATTGGTTAATTTCGAAGTTTGTGTAAAAAAAACATAAAATCAGCCAAATTAAAGGAAACCTTTGTATTGCTATTCTGAAGTATAAGCTATATTCCTACCAGTGGCGAGGCGTCCATACAACTCAATTCCCACCGACTTGCCTAACTTTTCAAAGTACAAATATGAAATCTAAAAATAAAGCTCGCTAGTAAAATGTGGAGCTCCAAAAAACAAAGTCAAACAAGGTGTGAGAGCTAAAAAAAAGTCATCGCCAAAATTCGATAGTGAAATTACTAAATACCTTGACATCCTATACCATTTTCCGTAAATATATCGGCTTCCCCAAAAATTACGGGCTTCCCTAAACATATATACCGGCTTCCCTAAATATACATCAGCTCTCCTTAATTTACCGGCTTGTCTAACTAAAATTTTCACCCGTGTCCACTGATTTCTACTACATTTTAAAATTCAGATTATTATAAAATTCATTTTAGATACGCATATAGCACGCAAGCAAAGTCGTGGAATACAGCTAGTAGTGATTTGTGATAACTTGAATAGAAATGTGCTTTTACTTTAAAATCATGACTTGAAGACTATGTTAGTGTAGAAGGAAGCGTCACACTTGTTGGTGACAGTGCAATGTTATATATAGCGCGGTCTACACTTTGTTACTTTGAGATATACGTTGTTTAGTATGTTGTTGTCAGCTTGAATATGTTAATAAATCGAAAATGCATACTTTTTAGGATATTATTAAGTTCAAGATTTAATTATGCTTGTGGCTCTGAGCCTGTCTGTAAGCGAGACAGGTTGTAGGTTTGATTTCCACTCTAGGAAATGTACTATTTTCATTTTCTGTGTCTGGTAACAAAGCAAAGCGCGGTGTTGAGTTCCGCCATTCAGTACGCAATGCCTCGATCGAGCGGAAAGTGGGGAAAGGAATTGTTGAAAGAGAAAGGAGTGTCTTAACAGTAGGTTCTAAGGTTCCCTCTGCCTCAGCGTGAAGCTAAAAAAAAGATTTAATAATAAATTCTTTTTGTATCACTTTTCATTTAAAAATGTTTAAATTATTTGAAATTATTAGTCATTTATTTTGTAAATAGAATAAATCTTAGCATCGATAACAATATTTAAAAAAAAAAAAACAACTAATTGGCTTGTCACGTCCGAGATTCTTATATTCCGATTTAAATCGACGTTATACATTATACATGCCTTTTAAATTTATTTTAAATTTCTAGGTGGTATTTTATTTCATTTTCTGGGTCTGATTACGAGGCAAAGCGCGGCGTTGAGTTCCGCCACTCAGCACGCAATGCCTCAATTCGGCGGAAAGTGGGGAACGGAGTGTCTTAACACTAACTTAGCACTAGGTTCCCTTTGTCTACCCTGCTATATGTGGGATACAGCGTGAAGCTATGTATGTATGTATGTACATTACTAATTACACAAATAGTTAGTTAAAACACGCAAATTTCATTATTTAAAATACATTTATTCTGATTCATTCACATTCCATTTCCACTTACCATCGGACTTAGAACAGAACAGACGTTCTATCATATAATAGTATTTTAGAAGTTTCAAAGACGAAATGGCCGCGTACCGCCACTTGCAAACTGTCCAGAAACTAAATACTAACTTCTCAGTCCACTCGGCTGATTAGGGATGGCACTTTATAAAATTATTTTATATTTTTTTCAAAAGATATATTTTTTAGACATGTCTTTTTAATAAAAAAAGCTGTTTTGAAAATAAATTCGTTGTTCGTCATTTTGACTTATTCACGCCTGGGTACATTAGCAAGAAGTATATATATACCTACATAACTCACTATTCAATTCATTATTCATTTGTATTGTATTGTATTGTATTCAAATATATTATATATATATATATATATATTATTTTTGGTCATTTATTATGGAAGGAATCGTAGCGGACAACGTACGTTATAGTGTAATTTGGGTAAGAAGAGAAGAGAGAGAAGGTGTGGTAAGACAATACGTGGCATTGAGGTCTATGTTCTGGCGTTTTCACACGCAATATCAATATCAATTCTGGTGGAAAGCGACGAGCGGAGTGTCTAGTATCTCTCTGACTGCCCTCCTATGCGGAATAAAGTGAGAAGCCGTTTTTTTATTTTCTTTTTAAATTGACTGTATGACCCTACCAATGATGTTTCCATTTCAATCTTTCGTAGTTTTTAAGTTAAAAGTAAACATTTAGTTTTTTTGTTCATGTTGGAATTTTGGGATAACCTTTTGGGGTATATATTTCTTAGTGCTCCCCTGGTCTCTTTAAGTAAACTCAACAAAAAATTAGGTTTCCTACGCCCAATAACTTTCCACTGTGAGTTATTTGTCAGTCAATTAGTGAGTAATGTCAGTTTTATACTAAATATTCAAATTTTATAAAAAATATATAGTTTTGTTTTAAACTGTGATTTCAGCTGGATTTTTAGCTTATCTTTAATATTTATTAACATTATTATAAAAAAATTTAATCTCGATAAAGAAACGTATTAACTTCATAAAATCAATGATATCTTCCTGTCACGTAAAAAGCATGAGGACCCCCCGGAGGGCATGTATGAAGAGGTTAATGACTGTGGACGAGGCGAAAGAGGTATGCAGGGACCGTAGCGTTTGGCGCTCCGTTCTCTCTGACTACCCCGCTAGGGATGAAGCGTGAAGTTGAGTAAGTAAGTAAGTTCATAAAATCGTTGCATTTTAAATCAATGTTTTATAATAAATAATTAGTTTTCTTTTCTACATTTTCTCATATATTTAAATCAATTTGCATTATCAGTACATTTTGATATTTGCGTTTACGAACTTTATGACAGTTCGAGAAAGTTGTAAGGTGCTTAATGCAAAGTCAGGTCTATTTAACACGATTAGGGTTGTCGATATGATACAAGCATTTTAAAAATATTTTATTTTCTAGATTTTTTTATTCCCTGTATAATTTAAATATGTATACATATAATTATTAT
Source organism: Philaethria dido (assembly GCA_033558755.1). Taxonomy (NCBI): domain Eukaryota; kingdom Metazoa; phylum Arthropoda; class Insecta; order Lepidoptera; family Nymphalidae; genus Philaethria; species Philaethria dido. The sequence continues at coordinate 157,298 of JAKGSA010000836.1, read as the reverse complement.
TATAATTATATATATTACATCGACTGTCGTGGCGCAGTGACACAAGCGTGCGAGTGTAAACGCGACTGGTTGTGGGTTCGATTCCCACTCCAGAAAATGGAATTTTTCTATTCCTGGGCTTGGTAACAAGGCAAAGCGCGGCGTTGAGTTCCGCCACTCAACACGCAATGCCTCAATTCGGCGGAAAGTGGAGAATGAAGTGACTTAGGTACGCTAGGTTCCCTCTGCCTACCCTGCTATATGCGGGATACAGCGTGAAGCTATGTGTGTATGTATAACTATTATATATGTATATTAAATATTTTTTGCTAATGATTTAGTTGAATTTTTATGGTTATGATTTTTGTGTCCCGTAATAGATAATGTAGACTCGTTTTATATTAGTAGGACCTACTTACAGGGAAAACGAAGTAAAAAAAAAGAATATTTTTACTTTTTAATAATAACTAAACAGTTAAAATAAGCTTGTTTGTTTAGTTTAATAAAAATGAGAAAGAATATGATAAAAAAAAATTAATGACTGATTACATACACTAGCATTAATTATTAGCATTTATCTACCATAAACACTTTGTATGAAGAGCCAGGTTCCAAAATAATTTCACCGAGTTGAAATCGAACTCATACCCAATTATATTTAAACTCAGACAATGTCCCGTCTACTATGGAAGTCTATATAATACTAGCTAAAATTCGTTATTCATAATAGTAACCAGATCCAAAGCTTATTGCTACAATACAAACGTTATTGTACTGAGCAAATCAAATATGCTTTAATATTATAATTTATCAATACGCCTGTCAACAATATTCAGATATATTCGCTATCTGATGATGATCAATATGACAGCTTGCTTTCTATAAATGGATTTATTAGTTACTGTAAATATTTTGTGTTAATTTTGTGCTCATCGTGTATTGTGATCTTTTAAGTAAATAAGAACCTGATGGTAGCAGGTTCAGTTTACACCCCACTGCAGGGGTTCGAAAAAGAAGGGTGTTCCCGAGGCCTCGGCTAGTGGTGAAGGAGGAGTACCGTGACGTTTTAATAATAGTAGTAATAACACTTTATTGCATAAAGAAAACACAAAACATAGAAACATATAAAACAAATATAAAATTGTTCTATTATGCAAAAAACTACAGAACGAATATAGATTAAATTTTGAATAATATGTTTTATACATCAGATTAATACGTAGGCTACAATTTTAAAAGATCTTATTTGAATTGGCCATAAGAATATTATAGTTGTACAAAGAAATTCACATGTCTAACGATTATCAAATTTAATTTTAATTTTAATCCCGCATATAGCAGGGTAGGCAGAGGGAACCAGAGAACCTTGTGTTAAGACACTCCATTCTCTTTCAACAATTCCGTTCCCCACTTTCCGCCAAATTGAGGCATTGCGTGTTGAGTGGAGGAACTCAATGCCGCGCTTTGCCTTGTTACCAAACCCAAGAAATGAAAATACTAAATTTTACATTTCCTGGAGTGGGAATCGAACCCACAACCTGTCGCGTTTACAGTCGCACGCTTGTGCCTCTGCGCCACGACAGGCGTTCAAATTAAAATAATATTATAAATACAAATTAGGCTCAGGATTTTATTCAAATAGAAATTTAAGTAAATTAACACATAACAAGATCATTGTTTTCGCAAATTAATTTCATTTAAAAATAAAATTCTATAATAGATGTGATAGTAAACTATGACAACCCTATAAAACAGGTAAAGAGCAAAGTCGTCAGACAGCAAAGGGGTAATTAAAGTTTAAGAAAGCTTCGGTTTCTCGTTGATCTGTTCCAGTACACTTTACACACCTTTGTGAATATACTAGATATCTATAAATAATTATTTTTTCCGAATTACTTTTAATGTAATATACACATTCTTAACGTTTTATTCTTTTTTTTCTTTTTTTTAACTTCACGCTGTATCCCGCATATATCAGGGTAGGCAGAGGGAACCTGTAAACCTAGTGTTAAGACACTCCGTTCTCTTTTAACAATTCCGTTCCCTACTTTCCGCCAGATTGAGGCATTGCGTGTTGAGTGGCGGAACTCAACCAAACCCAGAAACCAAACCCAGGAAAGGAAAATATTTCATTTACTGGAGTGGGAATCTAACCCACAACCTGTCGCTTTACAGTCGCACACTTGTGCCTCTGCGCCACGACAGGCATTTATTTAATAGCGTTTTTTTTAATTTACGTTTTTTAATAACGTTCTTTTTTTGGACTGTATATAAAATTAGGCACAAATTGGGCAGACTAATGCCTGGAACATGCGACCCAAGTGTAGGCTTAAAAGGCCATTTTCCTTTTTTCTCTTTGCGTTGTTTTCCACACATAGTAGGGTAGGCAGAGGGAACCTTAGAACCTGAAAAAGTGTTAAGACACTCCGTTCTACTAACATTTTCGTCCCACTTTCTGCCGTATTGAGGCATTGCGTGCTGAATGTTGGGACTCAACGTCACGCTTTGCCTTGTTACCAGATCGAGGAAATGAAAATGCTAAATTTCCTGGAGTGGGAATCGAACCTACAGCTTGTGTTTACAGTCATTCTTGTACCCCTTTTTAATGCGCATTAACTCTTATTTCAATTGTCTAAGTTTCTCTCCTAGTGAAATTTGAAACAATCCTACTAATATCTCCTTTGAGATACGTTTAATAAATGGACTGATAATAGTTCCAGACAGACCGAGATCTGTTATTAGATTATAGAGGCATCCCCTTGTTATATACGTCGTTCAAAATCTACAGATTAAGGATTTATAGTATTTCTTATTTAACTTCGACTATATTGTTTTTATGTGTGTTATCGCATAATTTTTTAGTGAGTGAACCAATTATGATGATTTTTTTTTATATGATAGCTAATACTTCTGATGAAAATCTATTTAAATTTAGTAAACATCGGACGAGTGGTCTATGAGTTATTTGTAATAAATGTCAGATACGTTTCGTGTATTTCATTGGCATCAATTTGTTTATGTTAAAATCTTAGTTATTTGTTATACCTACATTATTTAAGAAGCATTATTTTACAGATTGCGGGTTCGATTCCCACTCCAGGAAAATGGAATTTTCGATTTCCTGGGTTTCCACTCCAGGAAATGTAAAATTTAGACATTTCTTGGGTTTGGTAACAAGGCAAAATGCGGCGATGAGTTCCACCACTCAGCACGCAATGCCTCAATTCTGCGGAAAGTGGGAACGGAGTGTCTTAACTCGAGGTTCGGTTCCTCTGCTCTGCTTACCCTGCTATATGCAGGATATAGCGTGAAGCTATGTATGTATGTAAATATACATATTTTCTCCATATATTTAACATTGATAAAATAAACTATGTTCAACTAAAATAAAGGGCACCATAGACATATGATATGACTATCGTTTTGAAAACTCAACTATATTACGATATTTTGTATGTTAAGCAGTGGGTTTTTAATTATTTTTTGAAAAAATCTCATACAAGCTAACAAAAATAAGAAGTAATATTATATTTTCTTAAGTCAACGAACAAAAATTACATTTCCCATATGAATATTAATTCATATAACTTGGAGGGATTGGATCAGCAATACAATAGCATTAAAAATAATTTCAAGTCTTTTTTGCAATTTGTAGATTAGAAAACCTAGGAAATCCATTTTTTTCTTAAATATGTACTAATATTTGGAGGCGGTGTCTAATACAGCACTCCTTTCAGAACTACTATAAAATATATTATAACGATTTCTGAACATGGCATTCGAACCCAAACTCTACTTACTTCGAAGTAACGAAGAACTTACTGAGAAGTACTCATTAGGTAGTCATAGCACAAAAATGCTTAGCCATAAACCCATAATATTTGTGTTATTTGTTACCTAAATACATGTATATAGATATTCATACAAAAATTTAATCAAGATACTTAGCAATGTGTAGAAAATTCGCGAAATTATGCGTCAGCGAATAATTGCTCGAGCAAAATGACGCCATGTAACAAAGGCACCATGTGCGGCGGAAAGCGAAATTTGTTTACGTACGTACGTACAGTTTGAAATTAAAATTTAATATTAACGCTTTGATGTTAACGTTTTCGGTTCTGGTTGGATATCGGTTTGTTGGCATACTACATGCTTAGCATGTTTTAGATGATATGTGCGACTGTTTATTTGTATTAAATTGAATATTAGCTTATAATTAGTAGACGTTACGAGAATTCCATGGATTTTCTAGGGGTGTTTGGAGCAGTGTTTGATATTTGTGACCCAAATGTGTGATTAAGGGGCCCTTTAAAATAATATCTTAAAACATACGTACACGTTAAGTGAAATATTAACAAGTTACGCCTAGATTTTTTACTATATATACTAGATTTTTTTCAACAAAGGCTGAAATTAATTATATACTTAAAGTCACTCTCACGGGAACAAAATACAAATGGAGGCAAGGAAAACTAAATACTGTTATATTGTCACTGGAGACCGAAGTTCCTTTTAAAACTACATTCATACATACGCTGTAATATCAAACTGGTAAATATCCGTTGCTTCGCTCGCGTAGTACGACAAATGATTATGGTACCTTCCTGGTACAAGGATGAATAAGTAACACCTCATCAATTAAAAGAAACTAAGAGGCCTGTGGTGGCTAAGAGGTATAGCCATGCAACTATTAACGCGACACGTTGTGGGTTCGATTCCCATTCCAGGAAACGAAAATATTAAATAATATTTAGTAAAAACATTTCCTCGCTCTACTAAGAAGGTAAAACACGGTGTTGAGTTGAGTAAAAGTGGAGTTGATTAGAAAAACTATCTACTCTATGCCGAATTTCGGCATATAGTATAAGAAGGAAACATTAACAGAACGAAGTGTCTTAACGCTAGGTTATCAGGTTCCCTCTGTCTACCCCGTTATGTGTGGCATACAGTGTGAAGCTAAAAAAAAATAAGGAATTGAAGAAAATGCTGACCGCAGACAAAGTGTTCGTACATATGATACACTGGAACTTCAAACTAACCATAATAGAAGAGTGTCGGTCTCTTGTTGATGTTGTCAGCGTATACAGTTCAAGTTCAATTTCAAGTTGGAAAGCGTGTATAATTGAGATTTGTCTTCCTAATGGTAGTTATTTTTTCCTTATTCTTACAATACAAAATAGATTACTATTTTAATCCCTACTGAAAACGATATTAAATGTATCTTTCTATTTGGAGATAAAACAAACTAGATAGAAGTCAAGAAGATTTCTCTTTCATATAAACTTTAATACCAAATTTTATGTACCTCCTTCCGCACAATTGCCGTAAAAAGGTTTTTTTTTCTATAGTGATTGAAAAATTCTATGTTTTTGTGACGTATCGCGTGTATACAATACTGGTAGCAGAAAGTGCAAGCCTTTACTTGAGACCTGTGTTTAAATTTTTAGAGATCCCCAAAGTTAATGAAAATAATTATAATAAAAACTAAACATAACTAGTATCTCAATTAATGTGTAAAGTATACCTTACCTTAGCGATGTTTGTTTTTTGTTTGGTGGTAGGAGGTTCGTCCTCCGTCTGGCTCGCGACCACTATCATGTCAAAGACGAACCGCCAAATATCTTATGATGTGTTCCGGTTCGATGGCATGTAAGCCAGGTTTTTCCCATTCCCACCCATCCTTTCCCCAAAATGTGGTGGCTCCGAGAACGGAATACTACATTGTCCTCCTCTTCCATCTGTATCCTCTAGGTTGGCAACGCATCTACAACATCTCTGGTGTTGTAGATGTTCATGGGCGAAGGTATCCACTTACCATCAGGTGGTCCTTCTGCTCGTTTGCCATCCGTTATCCATAAAAAAAAAAAAAAAAAAAACTGCTGAGCAACATTTATTTTATTTTTAGTGTATTATTTGAAAAAAACATAGTTTTATGCATTTTTCTCCATGTACATGTTAATTTTCATACTCCAGAATTCAGTTTCCTGCATGCCGCATGCATGTAGCCATGTCGACATATAAACATCCACTACGGTAAATATATAAATATCAAGAACCCTTTTCCTCAGAATAAGTATATAATATATAATATAATTTTTCTTGTTTCTTGTTTTTAACCCGTCGAGAGTGTGGTGAAAAATGTATCAGGGAGTATGTGGTAGGGTATGACATACCCTTTAACAAAAGTGACTATAGTTCTTTATGATATTAAGATAATAATTTTGTGAGGTAATCAAAATAAAACAATCGCGCCATTTTCTATTTCTAATGAAATTGTTTCCAACAAGTCACAATGAATTTCAAACAACTTTTTTTTTGTACAGTGTAAAATAATTGTAGAATTTCAAGAAAAGCTTTAACTATTTAAATTAATACTTTTTGCGCCTTGCTATTTCTAACAATAAGTTTTTTATTATCCGAATGGTCTCTAAGAAATCACTTCTAGTGATAAGGCCGCCATTGCACATAACATGTTACCTGTTTCTTATGTATTATCATAATAACTATATATAAACTTTTATGTGCAATAAAATATTATTAAAAAAAAATCAGTCTCAAAAACAAAATTAAACTACAGAAAACACGTTTAATTGAAAATTAAACTTAAATTTACGATTTAATATGAAATATAATGTTTGCATTAACAGCAGCTATACAATTTTTTTTTTTTTTTTTCTATGGATAACGGATGGCAAACGAGCAGAAGGACCACCTGATGGTAAGTGGATACCTTCGCCCATGAACATCTACAACACCAGAGATGTTGTAGATGCGTTGCCAACCTAGAGGATACAGATGGAAGAGGAGGACAATGTAGTATTCCGTTCTCGGAACCACCACATTTTGGGGAAAGGATGGGTGGGAAAGGGGAAAACCTGGCTTTGTGGCATTATAACCATGTTATAATGGTCATATGCCAGCGCTTGTTGTTACGAGACACATCATAACTATCGCACAGTTCGTCCACAGCATTACTCCAGCTTCTGGATAATTGTAGAATGCTGTTATCTCTGGCTTTTGTGGTTTCTTATCAATTTTAGTATAAGAGATTACAAAAATATTTCTTTACTTTAGCCTATGCTCATAGCAAATGTACCATAAATTTGTATCTGGTAAACTTAGCAAACGTTGTATTTTAATTCGTGCAGAAAAATCAATATTTTTTTTGTCATGAAACATACACATCAGCTATGTGGCAGAGTATTACATACCCGAACGGTGTTTGCAGGCTTGTAACTCGAGTGGAGACTGAGGCAATACTGGGATCATATCAGTAGTCCTTTTTTTTAACGTGAGTAAATCCGTTACGGATACCCGCCCGATCGGGGACTCGGGATGGGTTATGTGGGACTCCGGGCCGGCTGTAAATGGGCCGTCCGTATACCCAATAAAACTTCACGATTCTCTTCCTCTACTGCCAATGGCCGAAGCCCACGGGAACTAGATCATTATCCCCTACTGCAACCCTCTAACTCCAGTTACTCAAAAGGACTATAAGTTTAAAGTTCACGCACAAAAAATATAAGCAAATAATTTGCATGGTGGGTATGAAATTCCCAGCCTCGCTCTCGCCGGGTTAAATGAGGTATTTCCTGAAACTATGAGAAATATCACATTATGTTAGCAATCATAAACAGATTAAAGTAATTCTTTAAGGCGTGGTTACTTGAGTAGTTAAACGTCTAGTATCATATTGTTTTTGATATTAAAGATTTATTAACCCTATTAAGCTATAAAAACTGTATTCTTTTTAAAATTACTTAATTGAAGTAATATTAAGGGTATATAAGGGTAGAATGCCAATGTCAAAAGTTACATAGTGGCAATCAAGACTATAGAGATAGTACGGCTGATACACCCAAAGCGCCATAATTAAAGAACTGAAATGAACTGAGGTAGTATGGTAATTTTTGTTTTTTAGTTTCACGCTGTATCCCGCATATAGCGGGGTAGACAGAGGGAACCAGAGAACCTAGTGTTAAGACACTCCATTCTTTTTCAACATTTCTGGTTTCTGTTTTTTTTTAATTTCATGAATCAACTATATGAAGAAATTTTGAGATAAATTAATTTTGGGTAGCGGAATCGAAAGCTGTTCCGATGACGCAGTTGAACGGCGTTAGATTGTAAGCATGATTGGTTGTAAATTCAATTCCCACTTGGAGGAATTATTACAATTATTTAATAAGATCTTTGATTTTCGCGATTTTTACACATATTAAATGAAATTATTTTAAACGTATTAATCGCGTATATTTTAGTATTCGGAAATACATTTTTGGAAACACGACGTTTCGAACACTTTACAGTAGTGTATCTGTGACTATGGACGGATATACAATATTTTAATTTAATATTCGCTTTGATTTTCACGTTTTCACACGCAATGTTTCAATTATGGAGGTATATCAAAGACAGAGTGTCTTGACACTACATTCTTTCTGAAGGTTCTCTATTTTCTAAGCTACATAAAAAAATTAAGGCAGATCTGTATTTATCAAGCGTGAAGGCAAAGGAAGCTTGTGCAAATCGTTAAGTGACACCTACACCTCGAGTCTTCATCGCCTTACCTTCTCAATTATTCAGCAAATCTTTCTCTTGCATTTTGTATAATACAATTTTAATGACCTCGCTTTCAGTTTGCCTCATATTGTAGGAATTATTTTCTTTCGTTTTTCTTTAAAATGGTTAGAAAACAAAAACCAATTTTTGATGTATTTATACGAGTATATTATACCTCCTTCTAAATTTTGAAGGGTCGGCAACGCGTAAATGATGCCCCTGGTGTTGCAAGCGTCCATAGGCCACGGTAACCACTTACCATCAGGTGGGCCGTGTGCCTTGTTGCCACCGTCGTGGTATAAAAAAAAAAAAATTAAATTCGGTAGACATAGAAAACTTAACAATGTTATTGTTATTGTTATTGTTATTCCATTCATAACTTTGTCCAAATAGAGAAAAGAATTAATCATATTAGGAATATAAACTAAACTTTTTTTCATGAACTGACCAATTTATTTATGACCAAATTTATATAAATAATGAATAAATTATAAAAAAAATATATTACGTTTCACAATTATAAATAAATAAATTTAGAAAGCTAAATTTAGAAGAAGGTACCAAATAATATATGATTTCCTCTGTATCCAGATTACTTTCCTGTATTCTGGCATACAACGCCAACCCGTACAGTAAAATTAAACGATTAATCATACAAAAGTTGATATATTTAATTTATTTTAGCAAAAGCCAATCGTAGCGCAGAGGTACAAGTTTGTGCTTGCAAACGCGACTAGTTGTGGGTTCGATTCCCAATCCAGGGGATGAAAATATTACATATTTATAATAAATCATATTTAGTATTTTTATTTCGGTCCTCTAGTGACAAGGCAAATCGCGGCATTGGGTTTCGCCACTCAGTACATAATGCATTAACGCGGCGCGGCGCGGGGAACGGATCATAATAGAATGGAGTATCTTAACACTAGATTCTCAGGTTCCCTCTGCTTACCCTGCTATGTGCTGGATACAGCTGAAGTTAAAAAAATAGTTGATATGTTTTATTTATTTCAGCAGGAACATTAATTTATAGATTCTAAGCATAAACGGGCATTTAAGTTTCTCTTACAACGAAGCCTCTGAGATTTGATTGTCCTTTTCGGAACATAAAACAAACCTACCTACTTTTTACGTTATTTTTAAGTTTTTAAGTATTTTTTCTAGATGTCAAAATTTTTTTTCTAATAAGGTTAAAAATTTCACGCTTTATTCTGCTCGGACGAGTTACATATTTATTTTGTTCTCATTTTTTCGCTTTAGTGAGACAAAGCGCGGCGTTGAGTTCTGCCAACACACAATGTCTTGAATTTAGACAGTACGTTGAGAACTAGGGGGAGCAATAATAAAAATCAATTTATTAAATACAATAATAACACTAACATCGACTATACTGATAATGCTTTCAAATTACCAAATTATGGATAAAGCTGATGAAAGTTTGGTATATTGGAGTCCAATTGAGTTGTTAATGAAATACATACAAAATCTGGAATACATACAAAAGGCAAATTAATGAGCTTTGTATATCAGCTTTGTGCGTTATGTGGTGTCACTTATAATATCTGCAGATACGCAGATATTATACTCGTATATCTCTATAAAATATCTGCGTATAGCAGATTAGGCAGAGAAAACGTAGTGTTAAGACACTATTAATTTACTGTTACAAACTTAGAAATACGATATAATTGTTCAACAATTTACTATTATTAATTAATATCTAGGCGCAGAGGCACAAGCGTGCGACTGTAAACGCGACAGGTTGTGGGTTCGATTACCACTCCAGGAAAATGGAATTTTTCATTTCTTGGTTTTGGTAACATGGCAAAGCGCGGCGTTGAGTTCTGCCACTCAGCACGCAATGCCTCAATTCGGCGGAAAGTTGGCACGGAGTGTCTTAACATTAGGTTCCCTCTGCCTACCCTGCTACATGCGGGATGCAGCGTGAAGCTATGTATATATGTGTATCTATTATATTATAACAAGAACAAGTGAAAAAGTAATATTTATAATTAAAAACAAAAATTAAACAATATTCAACTCTTTCTTTAAGTATATAATTTGTCTTATTTGTTTCACGTGTACACGCAGTAACTTGCTTTATTCCGCATAGCAGTATAGTCAGAGAGTACATAGCAAACTCGAGAGATGACATACTGAGTGGCGGAACTTAACGCCGTGATTTGTTGGCTACACATACTTTTATAAAATTTGAATAATATTCTCACTTTTTCAGTTACTAGAGCATTCATATACATCATTTACTTACAATATTTTTAGTGGAACTAAAAGCTACTGAAACTGTAAACTGCAGTACAAATTCTCAAAAAGCTTGTATCTCGTACTGGTATTGTATACACATGCAAAATGGTTGAATTTTCTGATCTCCCTGAAGAATTTAGAAATGCTTGTCATATATGTTTTTACTTGATACGTGGTGATGATTTTCATTTCTTTAATGATCACGTTCCCTTCTTCAAGAGATATTGGCGTTTTTTTATGAGAATGTTCATTTTGACGATACAGTTTGGTTCTATGACTATTTATATGATAGAAAGGCTCCAAGGTGACTTGGAAATTCCGGAGCTGTCCTACTTGCTGTCTACTTATATAGTTATGATTCAAGGTAATTTTCTATAAATACAGTTAAATTAAAAATGTTATTTTTTTTCTTTTCGTTTTTTAATTTCACGCTGTAACCCGTATATAGCAGAGTAGACAGAGGGAGCCTGAGAACCTAGTGTTAAGACACTCTGTTATCGTACAACAATTTTGTTCCCCACTTTCCGCCGAATTTTTATACGCTATCTAAAAATATTAATCATATCATAAGTGTGTGATTAACTTTAAAATATAAAAAAATATTTGACGTCACTTCTATAATATCTATAATTCTATAATATATTTGGTTTCAGGATATGTAAAATTGTTTATACTTTGTTATTACAAAGCTGACATACAAAAGTTGGTAATTAATATTGGTCTAATGTGGAGAACGGAGAATTTAACCGATGTTCAAATTATGATCAAAAATCGTTTTGTAAAAGCGCTTAAAGTGGGACAAAAAGGTAAGTAAGATGTTTTAGATTTAGTATTTTTGAAAGCAATAAATAGAAGAACGTTTTTGTTTTCTAGCGCCTGTCGTGGCGCAGTGGCACAAGCGTGTGACTGTAAACGCGACAGGTTGTGGGTTCGATTCCCACTCCAGGAAATGGAATTTTTCATTTCCTGGGTTTGGTAAAAAGGAAAAGCGCGGCGTTGACTTCCGCCACTCAGCACGCAATGTCTCAATTTGGCGGAAAGTGGGGAACGGAGTGACTTTACACTAGGATCCCTCTGCCTACCCTGCTATATGCGGCGTACAGCGTGAAGGTATGTATGTATGTGTTTTTGTTTTTTTTCTAGCTTCACGCTGTTTCCCTCAAATAGCAGTGTAAGCAGAGGGAATCTGAGACCCTAGTGTTAAGATACTTCGTTCCCCACCGTACGCCGAATTGAGGCATTGCGTGCTGGGTGGCGGAACTCAACGCCGGGCTTTGCCTTGTTACCAAACCCAGAAAATGAAATTACTAAACTTTTTACATTTCCTGGGGTGGGAATCGAACCCCGAACCTGTCGCGTTTACAGTCGCAAGCTTGCGCCTCTGCGCCACGACAGGCATTTTTATTTTTTTTATTTTAACTATTTTGTTTTATTTCAAGCATGCTACTGGGCATTCATTTTTGGTATATGGATAAATGTGTTGACAGCATTGTCTATCACATTGGTGAAAAAGTTTATTCTTCATCAAAACACGGAGCTATTGCTGGCTTTCGGTTCCGTATATCTGATATTCGATCCTTCAGAAAACTGGTTTCTATACATCATCACATATGCGTTCCAAACATACATAAGTAAGAAGTTAAAACAAATCTTTTTAATTATTTATATTTTCAACAATCAAAGTCTTATACATAAATTAATAATCTTTTGTATCACGCTGTATCCCGCACTAGCAGGGTTGGCAGAAGAAACCAGAGAATCTAGTGTTAAGACACCCCGTTCTCTTTTAACATTTCTGTTCCCCACTTTTCGCCGAATTGAGGCATTGTATGCTGAGTGGCGGAACTCAACGCCGCGATTTACCTTGTTACCACAGCGAGAAAATGAAAATACTAAGTATTATTTAATATTTTCATTTCCTGAAGTGGGAATCGAACCCACAACCTGTCGCGTTTACAGTCGCGTGCTGTGCTTTACTGCCAGGCCTCGTATATATAATTTAATATTTTTTTTTATTTTCGTGCTTTATCCTGTATAGCAGGATAATTATAGAGATCCTAGGGCCAAGACACTCCGTTCTGTAATTTTCGCCCAAATTCGAGATATGATGAGTGGTGCAACTCAACACCGCGTTCTGTCTTACTACAGCGGCGAAAAAAATATATAAATATAAACATTCCTTCGATTACAAATCAAAGTCATGAATACTTGCGCTTACGTTTAATTTTAATTTCAGTTCTCGGTTTGGGCTGCATAATCTTCGGAATAGACTTTTTGATAGTCACATTGTGCACTAGCCTTAGTAATGCATTTTCTTTACTTCAAGAAGATTTAAAAAATATGAAACCGAAGAATAAGAGAGCAGATTTGAATGAAACTATTCAAAATGAACCTACACATGTCATTAGACACATTATAAAAGAACATCAAGAACTTATAGAGTATGTGGCATTATTATGAAAATATTATTATACCAGTTGTTACTTGCAACTTCGTTAGTATGGACTTTATAACCCTTTCCACATCCTCTCCTTCCATCTGTATTCTGTAGGTTGGCAACGCATCTACAACATCTCTGGTGTTGTAGATGTTCATGGGCGAAGGTATCCACTTACCATCAGGTGGTCCTTCTGCTCGTTTGCCATCCGTTATCCATAAAAAAAAAAAAAAGAACATTCATTTTAATTATTGACTTAGTCAATTTAATATTTTTGACTACAATATGGGGTTCTTCAAAAGGGGAATAAATAGGTTTTTGAAGGGTCGGCAACGCGTAAGTGATGCCCCTGGTGTTGCAAGCGTCCATAGGCCACGGTAACCACTTACCATCAGGTGGGCCGTGTGCCTTGTTGCCACCGTCGTGGTATAAAAAAAAAAAATTAAATAATACATACATACATTCATAGCTTCACGTATCCCGCGTATAGCAGGGTAGGCAGAGGGAACCTAGTACTGAGACACTCCGTTGCCCACTTTCCGCCGAATTGAGGCATTGCGTGCTGAGTGGCGGAACTCAACGCCGTGCTTTCCTTTTTCACCAAACCCAGGAAATGAAAATACTACATTTTCTGGAGTGGGAATCGAACCCACAACCTATTGCGTTTACAGTCGCACGCTTGTGTCTGCGCCACGACAGGCGTTAATACACTATAATATCTATGTGATAAAGTTTGTATTGTTTTGAAGCAAGTGTTAATATGATATAATATGACAGGTCTGTCGTAGTGCAGAGGAAGAAGCGTATAACTATGAACGCTATAGGTTGTGGATTCGAATCCAATTCCAAGAAATGAAAATATCCAATAATATCGGTAACGAGGCAAAGCACGGCGTTGAATTCCACCGATCAGCGTAAAGATAAAAAAATGTTAATGTCAACGGGTGATAAATAGATGCAGTCAAGTGTAGTTCATGCAAGCGAAGTTGCGGGCCTAAAGTAGTTATTAAGTAGATATAATATACTCGTATATTTGTTTTAGATTAACGAAAGCATTGAATGATATATTCAATGTATTATTCTTCGCAAATTTGGCATCTGCTACGTTTGAAATTTGTTTCTTTATTTTTGCAGCAATTGTAAGTACTAATATCATATACAGAACTTCGTAACGTTTAACAATCAATGAACAGTCTTTCCCTTTTCCACCCATACTTTCCCCAAAATGTAGTGGTTCCGATAGCGGACTACTACATTGCCCTCCCCTACCATCTGTATCCTCTAGGTTGGCAACGCATCTACAACATCTCTGGTGTTGTAGATGTTCATGGGCGAAGGTAACCACTTACCATCAGGTGGTCCTTCTGCTCGTTTGCCATCCGTTATCCATAAAAAAAAAAAAACAGTTACTGTATTAATAATTCAAATGCGGCTGTACCCATTTTAATCATATTTATGCTATAAAAATAAATCATACCTTATTAGAAAGATATAATCTCATACCTAGGATATTATTATTTTGCGACAAAATCAAGATTACATGAGCTTCTAAGAGTGGGAGTATCAGTTGGCAACACTATCGGCCGGCTGATGTTTTTTTTTTAATTTTATAATTTTCTGCGCTATTTTCTTTTCGCCAAGAATACTATAATGATGTTAATGTGTGGAATTAAATGCTGTTGGCGCTCATCATAGTTACATATTTATTTTAAAATTTTATTTGAAAAGAGTAACTGTTGAGTTTCTTACCTGCTCATCTCAGCAGAACTGCCTTCCGAGCCGGTGGTAGCTCCGTTAGGACTGACACGACTGACACCTTGGTAAATTGACGATTCGAAAGTGCTTATAAACGCCTATTTGAATAAAGAATATTTTGATTTTGATTTTTAGGTATCACATACTGCAACAGATTTATTTAAAAGTGTAATGGCTATAATGGTTGTTTTACCATCCATTTATATTTTATGCCATTCCAGCGAGTTCCTAAGGCAAGAGGTAAGTATTATAAAACATTTTTTGTTCCTTTAACGTCACTCTTTCTCTTGCACAGAATAGGGTAGAAATAATAAAACCTAGTGTTAAGACACTCTGTTCTCCGTTTACCGCCTGAATTCGAACCATTGCATGTTAAATGGTGAAACTCAACATAGCGCTTTGTGTTAACAAAGCGGGGAAATGAAATGAAAGAAATAATTTAAATAATAACCTTGAAGTACTATTACTGCATTTTTAATTTTTAAAAGTGGCTCTTTTGATGTATTTTTTTTTATTTAATTTACTTAGAGTGGCGGAATCGCAGATGCTGCGTATGAAAATTTATGGTATCAAGGAGACGTCAGTTATAAGAAAAGTATTTGTCTCATTATTCTTAGGTAATTATTTAAATATAATACAATATATAAAAATAACATTTAAACTTAGTAATAATATAAACTAGCGATATCAGTGGCGTCTCTCGCATGGTCAATAGGAACTCGCAATAATTTCAACATAGATGAGACATGAGTATGGTGCCTTCCTGGCCCAAGGATGAATAAGTAACTTCTTATTAATTTATATATACTAATAGTAACCCAAGATAACGCTGACTACAGACAAAGTGTACATACCTACACGTGTATTAGATCGTCGAATAAAAGAAAAACTATTGTAATTTACATTGGCTCTTTATTGTTCTGAACTGTACAACGGTCTATACAAAAGTGAGTCTTTCCTTGCAAATACCCGCCGTAGAAAACGTAGTGAGGTGTACAAGTGTGTAAATCGAATATTTTATAAAAATATGGTAGATGATAAATTAAATAATCTAAGTGTTTATGATATACTACTCATAGACTTATAATGTATATAGCTGTCACTATCTGGGTCCCACGTACACTGCTACAAGTGCCAGAACACAACATTACAGGAGATCCATTTGAAGGTTCCTAAAGTTGAAATTTTGTCATTAATGAAAGGATTTATTGTTGCTAAAATTTAATTATTTAAATAATTCATTATTTAAAGATTTCATTACCTTTGACTAATGACAAAATTACAACCTTAGGAACCTTTAAATGGCTCTCCTGTAAAGTTATGCTTTTGCAGTTTAAATTCTAATGACTATTTAAACGTTTAAAAAAATTGTTTATGCGTGTCGATTTATTAATATATTATCGCATGGAATGATTATGATTATGATTATGTATTGAAATTTATAATTATATATTTTTTTTATTTTTTAGAGCACAACGTCCTTGCTCTTTGCTCTGTTTGAATTACGTTCCTATAACTCTGAACACCTTCACTAAGGTTGGTAAGCTTGATCTTCGATATTTATCTTTAGCTTTAAAGGCAGAGAGAGACTTAAGTTAGTGTTAAGACGAACTTAACAACGCACTTTCTTTGCCAAATGTATATAAAATATAAAATAGCTTCACGCTGTTTCCCGATAAGCATGGTCATATCAAAAAGAACCAGGTATCTTCACTTTCCGCCCGAAATCCAGGCATTGTGTGATGCAAGTCGTGGTTTTCTAGAACATTAAAACAATTTAAGTATAGTCAGAGTGAAGATAGTGTCAAGACACTTCGTTCGCAACTTTCTACCAAAATTCGAGACATTGTATGTTGAATGGCGGAACTCAACACCGTGCTTTGTCTGGTAAGACAAGAGCGGAGAAATATCCTTTTTTAAATATAATAATTCCCACGAATAAGTATTTTTAAATTAGCATTAAAAAATACTTTGATTAAAACAAAGGTTGTTATAAGAATTACAATACTCGTATATAATTTATAAGGTAACATTTAATTAAATTATTTTTTTTTTAACTTCACGCTGTAACCCGCATATAGCAGGGTAGGCAGAGGGAACTTGAGAACCTAGTGTTAAGACACTCCGTTCTCTTTCAACAATTCCGTTCCCCACTTTCCGCCGAATTGAGGCATTGCGTGTTGAATGGCGGAACTCAACGCCTCGCTTTGCCTTGTTACCAAACCCAAGAAATGAAAATACTAAATTTTACATTTCCTGGAGTGGGAATCGAACCCACAACCTGTCGCGAACATTCGCACGCTTGTGCCTCTGCGCCACGACAGGCGTCATCAAGTGTGGTTATATATTCATTTAAATAATATTGATATACAATTTTAATATTTTCAGGTTATGAGTACAACTTGGTCTTATTTATCTCTAGCAATGACTATGTACTCTGGAGAATAGATAAATTCTAGATAGAGATAATAAGGATTTTAAGATGTTTTAAAGAAAGAAAACCGGAATAAAATGTACTGAAATGTAACATTATTACGAATAACTCAAAAATTCGTTTTGCATATTACGACAAATAAAATGTAAAGTGAAGTTTAAATATAAAGTTTATAAATAAAATATGTTTTTCTTTATATTATCACATAAACTCCTACCTGCCTTATACCTTTTTGAATTAATTTCTAGATACTATATGTTGATCGGCGGAACTCAACGCTGTTACACAAATTATTAAATTTGTGTAACAGCGTTGAGTTCTACCACTCAGCACGATTCTTAGCAAGGGAATAATTTACATACATACATAACTTCACGCTGTATCCCGCATATAGGAGAGTATTCAGAGGGAACCTAGTGTTAAGACACTCCGTTTCCACTTTCCGCCGAATTGAGGCACTGTGTGCTGAGTGGCGGAACTCAACGCCGCGCTTTGCCTTATTACCAAACCCAGGAAAATGAAAAATTCCATTTCCTGGAGTGGGAATCGAACCCACAAACTGTCGCGTCACGACAGACGTTTATTATAAATTAGTAGGAATTAAACATTTTAAAGTATACAATATATTGTACGCTTACTTTAAATGGATTTACCACGCCTCTGTAAATCATAACATTATGTTATTCACAAAGGCAATACTCGTAATAGCTTATAGGGATAATTTGAAAGTGCAAAAGTAACGTAATTGATGCTTTTCACACAAATAGTGTCAAGCAGTATTTCTTTGTTATTTCTTATTATGAATAAAAAATATGATATGTATTTGAATAAATGGGTTCTTGATATTAAATTATAGAACGGAAATCTTATGAGAACGAAGTGTCTTAGCTAGCTAGGTCCTCTGGTTCCACATAAAGAGGACAGTGGAACACCGTCTGACTGTAAACACGATTGGTTGTCAGTTCGATTCCCGCTCATACACATATTTAAATTGTTTTTAATTTGCCAGAAGATTTAAATTTAGCCAGAAGATGAGGTAATAGGAAATATAAGCAAATAATATAAAATACTGACACAAAAAATCAGATTTAACATTTTCGTTTCCCAATTAAAAGGGAACGGAATGTCATAACACTAGGTTATCAGGTCCCCTCTGCCTGCTTTGCTATATATTGAATACAGCAAAGTTAGAAAAAAAAAACAAAAAGCGCACCTAGATTTATTTTGCTCCTCTTTCAGCCTGTTTCACTCCATACATTGCATAACTATATGATTTTTTTCATCCTTTTAACATACAATTTGGCCTAATTGACTTCAGAAGTAAGCATATACCTTTATAAAACTCGCTTTAATATTAAAATCCTAGCAGAGTATTCATATACACATCACGTTTACTTACAATATTTAAAGTGGAACTCTAAAAGCTACACGCCGCTGAAAACTGAAACACAAATTCTCAAATAAAAGCTGGAATCTGTTACGAGTATTGTATACTCAATACACACGTGAAGTAAAATGCCTGAATTTTCTGATCTCCCTGAAGAATTTAAAACTGCTTATCAATTATGTTTTTACTTGATACAATTTATTGATTTTCATTTTTTTGATGATCATGTTCCGTTTTTTAAGAAATATTGGCGTTTTTTTATGAGAATATTCCTTATGAATATTCAGTTTGGTTCTATGACTATTTATTTGGTAAAACGGATTCATTCAGGTGATTTGAAAATTCCGGAGCTGTCCTATTTGCTGTCTACTTATATTGTTATGATACAAGGTAATTTTTTACATGTTCGATTCTCACTCCAGGAAATTTTTCATTTCCTGGGCTTGGCAACAAGGCAAAGCGCGGCGTTGATTTCCGCCACTCAGCACGCAATGCCTCAATTCGGCGGAAAGGGGGAACGGAGTGTCTTAACACTAGGTTCCCTCTGCCTACCCTGTTATATGCGGGATACAGCGTGAAGTTAAGTATGTATGTAAATATGTAATATCCAGTATGTCCCTCCACTTAATATTCGTTTTATTTTGTTAGAAAATAAAAGTGTTTTTTATAAAGAAATTAGTAGCGATTTGTGCGATAATTCATGAAATATTAAAATTTTTGTACACTTTTTCTTCACGTTTTTTATGACTTAACAAGGTTGTCAAAGAGTTTAGTGTCCTCCGCTTTGCGTTCTCTGTTTATCACCCGAATTCGTAACACTGCGTGTCAAGTGGCGGAACTCAACCCCGCGCTTTGAGCATAGCAGATAAATCGAGCCCAACACCAATTGGGTTTACAGACACTAAGCAATTACGCTACGATGGCCCGATGGCCCCTACCATATATTTCTTCTTATAATAAGCCATTAAATATAGCTCAGCTGAAATACTCAAAGGAATATTTATTTATTTTTCTCCTACCTGTATCATTTCCTTTTAAATTATTTTCCAGATACTATATGTTGATCGGCGCAACTCAACGCTGTTACACAAATTATTAAACAGAAAAATGGAAATAACTTAAATATTATTTAAATTCCCACTCCAAGAAATTTCATTTCTTGGGTTTGGTAACAAGGCAAAGCGCGGCGTTGAGTTCCGCCACTCAGCACGCAATGCCTCAATTCGGCGAAAAGTGAGGATGGCCCGGTGGCCCCTACTTACCATATATTTCTTCTTTTTATAATAAACCATTAAATATAACTCAGCTGAAATACTCACAGGAATATTTTTTTTTTTCTGTTTATTGTTCCACGAAACAAATTACAATCGGTATACATGTAAATAACTATAAAACTACAACTATTGTAGAAACGTTGCATTTTCTATGCAGACACAACATGCATTGATAATTATTACAAACAGGCAAGAGAAGAAAAAATAACACGTAATATTAAATCATTTTTTCACGTTATTTCTAATTTGAAACTTAGGCAAACAAGGTTTGTATTTAACAATAGGTAAAGAGGAATATAGAAAAAACTAAACAATTTCTTTTAATTTGTGTCCAGTATACTAATAATACTTGATAGTACTTATAATACTTGGTATATATTTGACTTATTTCATTTTTTTTTTCTTTATTACTCTCTTTAAGACTGACACGACGATGGTTTTTGGGTTTTTGGGTTTTAAATAATGTACAATTTATTAATATTTTATGTAGACGGTAAATGCGAGAAGATTTTTATTCTTTATGTGTTAAAACAAAAAAAATAGATTTCGTTACAAATTTACAAAGTTTCATGAAGCTATTTCGACCATACTTTATTCAAAATAAAAATATTTAAATATGGTATTACAAGCACTTTCGAATCAGTCAATTAACATAAAGATGTCAGAAGTGTCAGTCCTAACGGAAGCTACCACCGGCTCAGAAGTTAATTCTGTTGAGAAAAGCCGGCAAGAAACTCAACAGCTGCTTTTTTCAAATATAATTTAACAATATATAAAATATTTCTCGTTTTAGGATATGTGAAAATAAGTATAGTTTTTTACTACAAAAAAAACATACAAAAATTGATTCTGAATCTTGGTGTTATGTGGAGAACGAAGAATTTAAACGATGTTCAAATTATGAAGAAAAATCGTTTTGTAAAAACACTCAATGTGGGACAAGAAGGTAAGTAAGATAGTTTACTTGAAATTTGTCTTATTATTTAAAATTAACCCCTGTCGTGGCGCAGAGGCACAAGTGTGTGACTGTAATCGCGAGGTTATTATTTATTTATTCTTATATACAACTATATTTTTTTGTACTACAGAGATATCCCTTATATTTAAATGTTTATGCCTTAGGTTACCTGTTAGAGATCACTAATAGTGATAAGGTTGCCTTTGCATACTAACGTTAATCATGATTGTTTTTTTTTTTTTTTAACTTCACGCTGTATCCCGCATATAGCGGGGTAGGCAGAGGGAACCAGAGAACCTAGTATTATGACACTATTCTCTTTCAACATTTCCGTTCCCCACTTTCCGCCAAATTGCGTGCTGAGTGGCGGAACTCAATGCCGCGCTTTGCCTTGTTACCAAACCCAAGAAATGAAAATAGTAAATTTTACATTTCCTGGAGTGGAAATCGAACCCACAACCTGTCGCGTACAGTCGCACGCTTCTGCCTCTGCGCCACTGCAGGCGTTATGATTGTGTTCCTTCTAAATATTTCTGTTTTTCGTTTTGTTTGTGTATGTGTGTACTAAATAATTCTTTCTAATTATATCTATTATTTTATTTTAAGTGTCATACTGGATAGTTCTTTGCGGTGTATGGATAAATTTGTTGACATCGTTTTTCATCACATTAGCGAAAAAGTTTATTCTTCATCAAAACACGGAGCTATTGCTAGCTTTTGGTTCTGTATACCTTATATTCGAACCTTCAGAAAACTGGTTTCTATATATTGTTGCATATGCGTTCCAAATATACACAGGTGAGACGTTAAAACAAACCATTTTAATTATTGGACGTAGTTTCATGCTTTTTTTCGCATAGTAGACTAGTTTGTTATCGTAGTGTCAAAATTCTCCGTTCTCCCTTTTTTCCCGATCAATACATTGTAAAACGTAAAAAAAGTATTCAATGATATGGTATAGGTTATACTCCTTTTTAAGCAAAGTAGAACCATTTAACACGCAATACAGGTGGAAAATGGATGAAAATACAGACAAAGTATTTTGATATTCAATTCGGTCGAAAGTAGAGAACGGAGTGTTTTAACACTTAGGCTCTAAAATTCCCTTCTGCCTACCTTGCTATATGCGGGATACAGCGTGAAGCTAAAAAAAATAATATATATATAATCGATCACTACAGACACCCTTTTTATTGTTTCTTTGTTTCACTCGCAAGATCAATTCGTCTTTTTCAATATTATTTTAGTTACTGGTCTGGGCTACATGTACTTTGGAATAGAGTTTTTGACTGTCACTTTGTGCGCTCACCTCAGCAATACCTTTTCTTTGCTTCGTGAAGATTTAAAAAATATGACCCCGAGGAATAATCGAGCAGATTTGAATGAAACTATTCAAAATGAACCCACAAATGTAATTGAAAATATTATAAAACAGCATCAAAAACTTATAGAGTAAGTATCAAAATTATTATATTAAGAAGAAGTGAAGAAAAATTGGTGTATATCTTTTTAAGAAAATTACATAGTTTTACGGAACATGAAATTTGGCATACATAAAGTACTGTTTTCAGTTATAGCTTAGGTACTAATTTGGTTAAGTTAACGTATATCTTGAATAAATTCTTACATGCCGGTTACCAAGCTAAGGTTATCTACAGTGACTTTAGCAAAGCATTTAACTTAGTGTCACACCATATTTTAAGTCCTAAATTTTATGGAAATGGCTGTATTGACCAACTTTTACAGTATTTAAATTTTAAAAAGAAAAACGAAAATTATATATTGCTATTTGAGATTATCAGTCATCGTTGCATGAAATTTTGTCTGGTGTTCCACAAAGCTCTCATCTAGGGCCTTTTTTATTTCACGTATTTATGAATGATTTACCAGCTCATAGAACGCTGTTACATTTTCAAAATTATTTGAATGGGCTTGTTCCACACTGCACAGATAATTATACGTCAGTGAACAATATTCTTAAATTAAAAAAAATATATCAAAGCCGCCTCTAACAAAAGTGGAATCAATTTACATTTGTACACCATATATCTGAAATAACAAAGAAAGCTACACGTTTACCTAATTTTTATTTAACATCGTAAGTTTTTCAATAGGGAATAGAAAAAAAAATCCTTAGCGTTTCATGGATTCATGTACTTGGACCCAAGCGTAGGTTGAAGAAAATCTCCTGAAAAATGCAATAACACTCGTTTTCACTGTCCAATCAACTAGCTACTAATTAATAATAGACTCATATATTTGTTTTAGATTAGCAAAACTAATGAATGACACATTCAACGTAATATTCTTCATAAATTTATCATTTGCTACGTTTGAAATTTGTTTCTTTACTTTTGCTTGTATTGTAAGTACTATTATCATATACTCTCACTATCGTCTTAAGGCTTTATACCATATAGCAGGGAACCTACAGAGAACTTAGTGTAAGGACACTGCGTTGTCTACTTTCCACTTGAATTCGCGACATTGCGTGTCAAGTAGTGGAACTCAACGCCGCACTTTTTGTTACCAGAGCGATGAAATGAAAATAATTTAAATAGAATCATTTCCCCGACTGAAAATCCATACTATACCATCGCATTTACAGTGAGACAGAGAATAAGAGATGACACCTTATGGACTACACAAAAAATAACGTACTGAAAAGAAAGAAGGAGGTCATATATATCCAATTTAATTTCAGTTAGGCTCTAAGGAATATTTTTTGAAATATTTGTAATAATGCTATTATGTAGTGCATGAAGAGGATTTTCTTTTTTTTTCTTAAAATCTTAATATTATTTAATTTTTTAGGTATCACATACTTCAATGGATCTTGCCAAAAATATAATAGCTGTATTAGTTTTATTATCACTAGTTTACATTTTATGCCATACTAGCGAGTTACTAGGGGAAGAGGTAAGTGTTAAGAAATAATAAAAAAATAATTTAAAAAGTTTCATGCTTTATCCCATATAGCAGGGTAGTCAACGAAAATCTAGGAGTTGACCTGTTGAGACACTCCTTTCACGCTTTCTGCGAATTCAAAACATTGCGTGGTAAGTGACGGAACTTAGTCTCTTTGTATTATTGGTGCGAAGATATAGATATTATTATATTAAATATTCTTTATTCCACATTTTAAATAAAAACATATTAAAACACACATAGGAAATTGAGTTACAATAGGTGGACTTATCTCTGAAAGAGATTTTTTCCAGCCAACCTGTGGAAGTGAGTCAAAAAAACATGTAGTGGGATCAATAACCAATTTTGTCACAATAACAGTCAGGCTCCTAATGCGCCACGATGGCCTGCTAAGGGTAGGCAGAGGAAACCTAGTGATAAGACGCTCCGTTCCCCACTTTCCGCTGAATTGAGGCATTGCGTGCTAAATGGCGGAACTCAACGCCGCGATTTGGCTTGTTACCAAACCCAGTAAACGAAAAATTCCATTTCCTGAAGGAATTGAACCCACCACCTGCCGCGCTTACAGTTGCGTGCTTATACCTCTGCGCCACGACAGGCGTTATAAATAAATAAGTAATGAAATTAAAAAAGGCACAATTTGCTCTATAAATATGATAGACATATGTATTTGTTATGATTTTATTATTTAAAAAAATTATTCGCCTTAACGCCTGTCGTGGCGCAGAGGCACAAGCGTGCGACTGTAAACGCGACAGGTTGTGGGTTCGCTTCCCACTCCAGGAAATGAAATATTTTGGTAACAAGGCAAATCGCGTCGTTGAGTTCCGCCTCTCAACACGCAATGCCTCAATTTGGCGGAAACTGGGAACGGAATTGTTGAAAGAGAATGGAGTGTTTTAACACTAGGTTCTCTGGTTCCCTCTGCCTACCCCTCTACATGCGGGATACAGCGTGAAGTTGAAAAAAAAAAATTATAATAATTTAACTTTTCATTTGCTTAGAGTGGTGGTATCGCAGAAGCTGCGTATGATAATTTATGGTATCAAGGTGACATCAGTTACAAGAAAAGTATTTGTTTCATCATTCTTAGGTAACTGTTATTAAAATAAATCGTTAATAAAAATAAATTTCTAAAATATATATTTTAATGTGCGGGGAAAGTAAATATTTGTAATTTCTATTGTTTTAGCTAGAACCAGAGAACCTTGTGTTAAGACACTGTGCTCTCTTTTAAAATTTCCGTTTCCCACTTTCCGCCGAATTAAGGCTTTGCCTGTATAGTGGCGGAACTCAACGCCGCGCTTTGCCTTACAGATATTTTCATTACCTGGAGTGGGAATCGAACCCACAACCTGTCGCGGTTAGTCGCCCGCTTGTGCCTATGCGCTGCAACAGGCCTAAATAATTTAAATTGGCCACATGGCCTTTGGAGGGTCCTCATACATTTTACATGATAGTCATATATTCAAGCAACAAACAAATCCTAATGTCTATTAACATTAATAAAATTGTATATACAAGTGGACTTATCAATCTATTCACGCCTGGAATATGATAATAATAATGACACGAAATTTATATTTTATTTTCTTTCTTTAGAGCGCAACGTCCTTGCTCATTGCTCTCTTTGAATTACACTCCTATAACCCTGAACACCTTCACTAAGGTATAGTGAACTCGATATTATTTATTTTAAATTTTAAGTAAGCAAAAAAACTTGGTAAGCAGAGAAAACTTAAGTTAGTGTTAAGACTCTCTGTTCTTAACTTTCTGCCCATTTTATAGATATTACGTATGAGGTAAAGAAATATATAAAATATAACACAACTTTACGCTGTTTCCTTCAAAACAGGATAGTCAAAGAGAACTTAATATTAAAATTTTATATTCTCTTTTTTCCATGCGTATTCGAGATATTGCGTGTTGAATAGCAAAACTTAACGCCGCCCTTTGTGTAATCATAGTGATGAAATAGAATTAATTTAAGTAAGATATTTGCCTCGGATGGGAATCGAACCCACAACGAAACGTGTTACTTTTATTTGACATAACGTACCACTACACCATGACGGCTCTTTACACTATAAACGGGTATAATATTTAAAAATATGATTATAGTTAGGTAAAGAGAGGAGCGCGGACAGTGAAGGCGAACGTTTTAAAGGGGTCTCTTAAACTTACACCTGGGTTCTAAGTCCCAGGTACTTTCCAAATTCCTCTTTTTTTCTCTTTCCTCGAGCCAGCATCTGCATGATGAATCCATAGATTGCTAAGGAGTTTTTTCTTTTAACCGCGAATTAACATTTCATGTTTTCAGGTCGTGAGCACAACATGGTCTTATTTGTCCTTAGCAATGACCATGTACTCTGGAAGTAAGTAATTGCTTTAAGTAAAAGCTTGGAGTTTTTATCAAAAACATCGAATATAATAAAAACCATATAAATAAAGTAAATTGTTTTAATATTATCCCATATTAATATATGATTATGAAGAAGATCTACGATAAGATACGATACGATAAGATAAGATTCATATAATTATGAAGAAGATCTACGTTCAGCAGTGGACGTATACAGTCTGATAAAAAAAACATTATAATATATTTCTTTTTAGCTTCACGCTGTATCCCGCATATAGTAATTGAGTCATTGTGTGCTGAGTGGCGGAACTCAACGCCGCGCTGCGCCTTGTTACCAAACCCAGGAAATGAAAATTCTAATCTTTACATTTCCTGGAGTGGTAATCGAATCACAACCTCTCGTGCACTTTGCGCCACCTCAGGCGTCATTATAATAATATACGAAGAAAGACTTTTACACCTTCTTTCACAAAAACTTGAGGTTGGCGAAGTCAAAGTAAATGAATCCTTTAAATAATGAGTCCCTAGTATAATGACAAAATATATAATAATTATATAAAAATAAATAAACAATAATAACTCCTTTGTGGCCAGTCGTGGCGCAGGGGCACAAGCGTGCGACTGTAAATGCGACCGGTTATAAATTTGATTCCCACTCCAATGAAAAGCGAAGCGTGAAGCTAAAGAAAACAAAAAAAGAAATTCAATAAAAGAAAAAATCTTACATTAGGCTTCTTTTGTCTTAGTTGTAAAGTTGTGCTTTTGGACTTATAACAGTGCAGGTAGGAACTGCTGCCATCTACAAAGAGAATATAGGTTTCGGTTACACTGCTAACATTAAAATATGTTCATAAATACAATATAACCAACTGTATCTTTTGATTGCGTTGAGTTAAAAGTAAAAGGGACAGCATATCTACATTCATATTTCTTTGTGTTCTTGAGAAAAAGAGTCTTGACAAACAGACAGACGATGAGGTTATCTTGTAAGGATTCTTATCTTGTAAGGTTTTTATATTTGAAGTATGGACCTTTTAAAAATTACCATTTCGTGTTTTTCTACACTATCGGAGACAGAGATAACCTAGTGTTAAAAAACTCCATGCTCCATTTCTATATCTAGTAAGGACATTATAGGGAATAAAATAATTCGTCACAGGTCATCGTGACGCAGTAGGACAACATATAACTATATGCGCGAACAGTTGTGGGCAATATTTTCACCCCGCGAACGATTATAATAAAATTATTTTCATTTCCCCGCCCTGGCGTTAGGACAAATTACTAATTTTTTTTTTTTTTTTATGGATAACGGATGGCAAACGAGCAGAAGGACCACCTGATGGTAAGTGGTAACTTTCGCCCATGAACATCTACAACACCAGAGATGTTGTAGATGCGTTGCCAACCTAGAGGATACAGACGGATGGGGAGGACAATGTAGTAGTCCACAATCGGAACCACCACATTTTAGGGAAAGGATGGGTGGGAAAGGGGCTTACATGCCATCAAACCGGAACACATCATAAGATATTTGGCGGTTCGTCTTTGACATGACAGTGGTCGCGAGCCAGACGGAGGACGAACCTCCTACCACCAAATATTTGACGAAAATTGACGTTGAAAACAAAGGCGTTGAGTTCCGCCATTGAACATGCAAATTCGGTATGTCTAATTATAATATTTTTTATAATTTTAGGCATTGTTCACACTTACGCCAGTGTCCAGTACAGTATGTACGCACCCTTATCCATAGTCACGTAACTCCCGTTAATTTAGTTAATCTCGAGGGGGCGATAACGCTGAATTTTCTTTTTCTTACAATTACGTCACTGGTTCAAATGAATAAAATAAAACAAGGACAAGGTCGAAACGTGGTAAAAATTAATTAATAATTATCTTTTTTTCATTTTTTTTATTTCAAAATTCGCGTGGCAAGTGAAGAGAAGAAGAAGTTCTTTTGACGAAATAGATAAAATATATATTAATAAACAAAAAGAAAAACATATCAATAAGAAACTATTTTGCGCCATTGGGACAGTATCTTACTGTAAACGCAACTGGGTGGGTTCTATTTCCACTTGAAGGAATAAAATTATTTAATGACTTCCTTTGGTAAGACTAAATGCGGCGTTGAGTTCCGTCTCTATTGCGTAGTGTTTTAAATTCGCAATATATTTCGAACCCAAGCGGAAAGTGGAGAACGGAGTGACTAGACACTCTCTCTCTCTGTTATGAGTTATTAAGTATGAAAAAAGAAACGTTCAACTAAGCTAATTTTCATTTGAATTCATTTCATAAACGTTATATTAGCTTATTCATGTATGTAGTTTTAAAAGGAACTGCGTCCCCAGTGGCAATATAAAAGTATGCATTTTCCTTGCCTCCATTTATATTTTGTTCTCGCGGGAGAGATGTGACTTCAAGTATTTCATTAATTTCAGCCTTTGTTAAAAACATTTTATAGTAGAAAATCTAGGTATGCCTTGTTAATATTTTACTTAACGTGTTCGTATATTTAAAAAACGTAAAGTGTTTATTTCAAAGGGGCCCTCCAGCTTAAACTTAGGTCACAAGTATCACACACTGTTCTGAACACCCCTCCAAAATCCATGGAATTCTCATAGCAATTTCTATTAATTGTAACCTATATCCAAGCTAATGATCCGAAGAGACCTGTTGTAGCGCAGAGGCGCAAGCGACTGTAAACGCGACAGGTTGAGGGAAAATATTAAATAATATTTAGCATTTTCATTTCTTCGCTCTAGTAATAAGGCAAAGCGCAGCGTTGAGTTCCGCGACTCAGCACGCAATGCCTCAGTTCGGCGGAAAGTGGGGAATGTAAAGCTTAAAAGAGAACGAAGTGTCTTAACACTAAATTCTATAATAAATAAAGTCGCACATATCATCTAAAACATGATAAGCATGTAGTATGCCAACAAACCGATATCCAACCAGAACCGAAAACGTTAACATCATCAAAGCGTTAATATTAAATTTTAATTTCAAACTGTACGTACGTACGTAAACAAATTTCGCTTTCCGCCGCACATGGTGCCTTTGTTACATGGCGTCATTTTGCTCGAGCAATTATTCGCTGTCGCATAATTTCGCGAATTTTCTACACATTGCTAGGTATCTTGATTAAATTTTTGTATGAATATCTATATACATGTATAGGATGTCCCAAAATTAACGCAAGATTTGAATTAAATAGAAAATGCCATTTTAGTCTTTTAATAGCGAATGAATAATGAATATAATAGCAAATAGCGGCAAAGTCAAAACTTGCGTTAATTTTGGGACACCCTATATATAGGTAACAAGTAACATAAATATTATGATTTATTTTACCTAACGGCGAAGTAAGTATAATTGTGTTCGAATCAGTTTTTGTATATTTGTTGTGTAATAAAATCTATATTTAGATTTACATATCCTAAAACGAAATATAGTACCATATAAATTGTCATAGCACCAAATTGAACATGCTGCTAATATTTCTTGAAGAACGAAAAGTGATCATCAAATAAATTAAAATGTTAAGCTGGCACTAAATAAAACACAAATTCCGATCGAAGACAGGTTGTGGGTTCGATTTCCATTCCAGGAAATAAAAATTCTAAATAACGTTTAGTATTTTCATTTTTCTGGGTCTGAAGTAACTGATGCAAAAGCGCGACGTTGTTACCACTCAACACGTAACACCCTCAATCAAAAAAAAGTTGGGAACGGATTTGTTGAAAGTGTGTGTCCGGTGAACGGTGTGTCTTAACACCAGGTTGTCAGGTTCCACTCTACCCACCTACCATATACGGGATACAGTGTGAAATTAAAAAATCATACAAGACAGCTTTTTTTTAAGTTTTCAGGGAGATCAGAAAATTCAGGCATTTTGCTTCCGTTATTGTATTGAGGTATACAATACCAGCCAAGCAGATTCAAGCTTGTTGAGAATTTACATGGAACTTTCAGTTTTCAGCGGCGTGTAGCTTTTGGGGTTCCACTTTAAATATCCGTAAGTAAACGTGATGTGTATATGAATACTCTGCTAGGATTTTAATATTAAATCGAGTTTTATAAAGGTATATGCTTACTTCTGAAGTCAATTAGGCCAAATTGTATATTAAAAGGATGAAAAAAAGTCTGTCGTGGCGCAGAGGCACAAGCGTGCGACTGTAAACGCGACAGGTTATGGGTTCGATTCCCACTCCACGAAATGCTAATGTTTTCATTTCCTGGGTTTGGTAACAAGGCAAAGCGTGGCGTTGAGTTCCGCCACTCAACACGCAATGCCTCAATACGGCGGAAAGTGGGGAACGGAATTGTTGAAAGAGAACGGAGTGTCTTAACACTAGGTTCTCAGGTTTCCTCTGTCTACTCTGCTATATGCGGGATATAGCGTGAAGTTAAAAAAAAGTTTAACTAATGAAAAAAATCTTACAGTTATGCAATGCTAGTAAAAAAATACAAAATAAATCTAGGTGTGTTTTATATATTTATTTTTTTAACTTCACGCTGTATCCCGCACATAGCAAAGTAGTTTTAGGGAACCTGAGAATCTAATGTTGATTCGCTGCTAAAGAAGATGTATTAAATTTGGCAGGCATATTTTAGCTTCACATTATCCCGCATATAGCAGGGTAGGCAAAGGAAACCAGAGAACCTAGTCTTAAGACACTCTGTTCTCTTTCGACGTTTCCGTTCCCCACTTGGAGCATTTGTTCTTATTGGCGGGGATATATTAAAAATATGTTTATTTTCAAATTCTGGTAAAACAAACCACGGCGTTGGGTTCCGCTAATTGATATGTAATATCTATAATTTAATTCAAAAGGGTGAGAAGGAATCGGGAGTGTTCGTTTTTTGTCTATCAAATAATATTAAGGAAAACACAATTTATTTTTATATATTTTATATTTCAATTCTACTTTATATTTTATTTGTCGTAATATGATTAAAAAGAAATGATTAATTTTATGTAGAATGGATTATATCTATTCTTCAGAATACATAGTCATTGCTACAGACAAATAAGACCATGCTGTACTCATGACCTGAAAATATT
Source organism: Philaethria dido (assembly GCA_033558755.1). NCBI lineage: Eukaryota > Metazoa > Arthropoda > Insecta > Lepidoptera > Nymphalidae > Philaethria > Philaethria dido. The sequence continues at coordinate 125,892 of JAKGSA010000836.1, read as the reverse complement.
AAAATTGTATGTGATATATTAGTAATTTAGTTAAGGATTTTTTTTATCTCCCGCATAGTAGGGTAGACAGAGAGAACAGAGAGTCAAAACACTCCGTTCTCCTATTTTCGTCCAAGTTCGAGATATTACGTGTTGAATGGCGGAACAGAACGCCACTGTTAGTCTTATTAGAGCGGGTAAGTGAAAAAAATATCTGGTAGGGTATACCATTTAAGACGCAATGTCTTGATTTCAGGAGTGTTTTTATACTAGGTTCTATTTGACTAGACAGTTTTGCGGGAAATAGCATGAAGCTGTTTTTTATTTTATATAATTTTTGTCTAGCTTCTAAAAAAGCGCGGAGTTGAGTTTCTCCACTTGATACATAACGTCTCTAAAAGGGGCGGAATAAAGAACGGAGTGTCTTAACACTAACTTAAATCTCTAACTGCCGTTAAAATTAAAGGTAAATATGTCCAAGAGTATACTGTACCTTAGTGAAGGTGTTCAATGTTATAGGAATGTAATTCAAACAGAGCAAAGAGCAAGGACGTTGCGCTCTAAAAAATAAAAAAATATATAATTATAAAATTCAATACATTATTATAATCATATCAAGAATAAATTAATAAATTGAACTTTTTTTTAATATTTAAATAGTTATTAGGATTTGAAGTGCTAAAATGCAAAAACACTACTTTACAGGAGAGTCATCTATATGTTTCATAGATTGTAATTTTGTCATTTGAAGTAAATGGATTTTTTAAATAATGAATTCTTTGACAAATAACAAAATAATAATATTAAATAGGAACCTTTAAAGGGCAACTCTGCATTTGCGTTTTTGCACTTGTACCAGTGTACGTGGGACACGTTACAGTGTGTCACATGTACGTACATATATATGGGCGCAAATCAATATGTAATGATTTTATTTATATTCAAGATTTATGTTTAATTAGTTAAAGTTAGTAAAATATTTAAAATGTTCACATTTTAAAATAACTTCTGTAGTCATCTGCATTGCATTCTTATGTTTCCATAGATAACAGTAGAGTTAACAGTCTCCACTTACTATTTAAATCGTATTTAAGGAATTACCTGAGAATTATGAAACAAATACTTTTCTTATAGCTGACGTCACCTTGATACCATAAATTTTCATAAGCAGCTTCTACGATTCCACCACTCTAAGTAAATTAAACCAAAAAATAAAGTATTAGAACAAAAGAGCTACAATCATATTTATTATATTGAGTAATAAATACATCATATTTATTAAGTAAATTATTTCTTTCATTTCCCTACATTGGTAACACAAAGCGCAATATTGAGTTCCGCCATACCACATGTAACGTCTCGAATTCAGACAGAAAGCTGAGAACAGTGTGTCTTTACTAGGTTGTCTCTACCTACCCTTACCTATGCGGAATAAAGGGTAAAAAAAATTATTAAGCTTACCTCTTGCCTTAGTAATTCACTGGAAAGGCATAAAATAAATATGGATGGTAAAAAAACCACTACAGCCATTATACTTTTGAAAAAATCTGTTGCAGTATGTGATACCTGAACAGAAATAAATCAATGAAATAAAACATATTGACAATGTGAACCAAATAAAATTATCGTTGGATGCCATCGTGACGATGATCTATAGCGTTTGTCTTTGTGATTTGTGATTTTTCTAATATTTAATATGCTGTATGAAGAAAAGTAGGGAATGGAAATATTAAGACACCCTCTTTGCATATGAGCTTGATGATTAGTTTAGTTCTTCAATTATGGCGTTTCGAACGTGCCAGTTAGGCATAAATCACTTCGCCAATGTCACTTTATATGGAGAACACACGAAACTTTACGATCAATTCGTTATGCCAGATTTTTTTATCAAATTTCTTTGCTACGTCTACAAAAAATGCCGCTAAGGGCATTCTGGTGGTGGTGAGCGAAGTATATAAGAGAATGTAAGTAAAAAGCTTAAAAATTACTGACTTAAAAAGTAAGTTATATTGATTTTTCAACTTATTTACAGTTGCTGTACGTATAAGATATTATTAATATATATATATAAAACAGTAGTACTTACAATTCCTGCAAAAGTGAAGAAACAAATTTCAAACGTAGCAAATGCCAAGTTTGCGAAGAATAATACATTGAATATGTCATTCAATGATTTTGTTAATCTAAAACAAATATACGAGTATATTATGTACTTAATAAGTACTTCATGCCCAGAACTTGTATAGACTTCATAGTCATAGTCATCTATGAAGCTACTTTTTTGTCATATTATAAAGTAAGAACGACGGGTCCAACGTACAATGGTGTAAGTGCAAAAACACTACTTTACAGAAGAGCTGCATCAAAATTTCTAAGGCTTTAATTATGTAAGAGTTGTTTATTTTTAAAAAGCTACAAGAATCATTATTTAGAAAATATTTAATTTTGGGCCTTTGTTTATTTATTTATTTTCTTTTGAGACATATAATCCTATATATTCTCTATTATGTGTGTATGTATGTATGTATGTATGTATGTATGTATGTATGTATGTATATATGTATGTATGTATATATATGTATGTATGTATGTATGAATGTATGTAAGTATGTATATAATTATGTATTTAGTTTGTATTTTTTAATTAACATATATTTAATTTTAATTTAATTAATATCCTGATTAATTGCACCGCCTTCCACTACTTTATACAAATCCTATATCCAAAAAGTTTGCCTGGGAAGAGATCGCTTTAAGCGATAAAGGCCACTGCTATTGTACGCTATTACTACGAGTACTTCTATGTTATTTGTTTGTTTGTTTGTGCAATAAAGAATATTTGTTTGTTTGTTTGTTTTGTTATAGTAATTATAGAAAAAAAAAATATAACAAAGGACTTAAATATATTTGTTTTACAACAAATACAATTCTAAAAAAGACAGACAATACTGATGAACGCTACAAAATAGCTCCAGGTTTGATTCAGATGGTAAAACTAGCAGGTATTTTAAAGTTTATGTTTCATATATAAACATCGTTTTTGTGCTATTTAAAGTCTTTGATTCGCTTCAACACTTTTGATTTTATAATTTATTCGCCCTATAATTAAAGCAACCTTAATGACTATTTAATATAAAGACTTATACATTCTTCGACTTCTCTTTCCCTTGCGCCTGACGGCATCCTCTCAAGCAGCCAGTTAGTGCTTGCATTTCGCAGGGACTGAGCACCCTCTTCCCTCACCCCCCCCGGTGTCGCTGTAAAGATCGCTAGGGTCAACAGCATGTGGATCATTCGAAAAAAAAAAAAAAAAAAAAAAAAAACCGGTAATATACATTTGTTCGGAATACGTGGCACAGTGACAATAAGCTCTGAAGAAACAATTGAAGAAATACAGTCCATTTAAAGATATTGGGAAGTGGAGTTCTATTCCGTGAGAAATCACAAAGACCTCCACAACAGTGTTTCTTTCTTTCTTTAGTTTTCTTAGAGATTTCTTACTTCATTTATCTGCTCTGAAATATAATTTCTCTCTCTCTTTTTTTAGCTCTCACACCGTTCTTGGTCTTGTTTTTTTGCAAACTCAATTACAATATAAGCTCCATATTTTCCTGGCGATCTTTTTTTTGTCTCATACTTTCATTTTAAAAATGTCGATGGAAACCATGTTGTACAGACGTCTTGCCTCTGTTTCTTACAAGTATTTATATATGAAAATATATATTAATTTAAAATGTAATACATATGTACGTACATATAATATATTCACATCTCCATACAATTACATTGCTTGACATTCATATGAAAACTGTATACTGACACGTGGTAAGTTAATTAATATTTGACTTTATTGTTTATATACGTTTAACAAACATGGGGTGCCTTATTTATACTCGTAGAGGCTGTATTATGTTAACAGTGTGTTTCAAACATTTGATATTTTTAAAGTGAAAGCTTCTTTAGTGCCTAAGTAATGCCTGTCGTGGGTTTGGGTGACAGGTTGTGGGTTTGATTTCCACTCCAGGAAATGTAAAGGTTTGGTATTTTCAATTCCTGGGTTTGGTAACAAGGCGCACGGCGCTGGGTTCCGTCACTCAGCACGCAAAGCCTCAATTCGGCGGTAAGTGGGGAACGGAGTGCCTTAAGACTGGGTTCCAGGTTTTCTCTGAATACCTTGCTATATGCGGGATACAGCGTGAAACTAAAATAAAAAGGTCGCCAGAAAAATATTGGGCACAAAGTTGCAAAAAAACAATCTTTCTGACATCTTAAATCCTTAAAAAAGGTGATCATCAAAATTCGATAGTGAAATTACTAAATACCTTCACATCCTATACCGGCTTCCGTAACTATACACCGGCTTACCTAACTAAAATTTTCATCCCTCGCCACTGTTACACACATACATATATGCTAAAACAATTCTCTATTCGAGATAGAATAGAATTTCCATGAAATGTCATAATATTTATTTTTTTTGGATTTCAAGCCCAGTATTGGTTTTAGGAGGATCTGTGATTTACATTGAGTGTGATAAACTGTCTCTCAATTCCCTTTGTTAGGCGATATCAAGTATCTATTATTACAGACATATAGTACTCTAAGTGAAATTAATGATGATTTTCATTAATATGGTAAAAACAGAAAAATAATACTCATTTAAAAGTACAATTATTACATACATACATACATCTTCACGCTATTTCCCGCATATAGCAGGGTAGACAGAGGGAACCTGAGAACCTAGTGTCAGCACACTCCGTTCCCCACTTTCCGCGAAACAAAGGCATTGCGTGCTGAGTGGCGGAACCCAACACCGCACTGTGCCTAGTTACCAAACCCAGAAAATGAAAATACTAAACTTTTACATTTTCTGGGGTAGAAATCGAACCCACAACCTATTACGCTTACAGTTGCCTACTATAGGCAGAAGGAATCTGGGAATCTAGTGTTAAGACACTCCGTTCCCCACTTTCCGCCGAATTGAGGCATTGCGTGCTGAGTGGCGGAACTGAACGCCGCGCTTTGCCTATAAAACTTTTCTTGTTATACATAAAAACAAGCGACCCAAATGTTCATTCAACAGTAGCATTTATCAATCCATTTTATTCATATTTATATTTTATTATTTACAATTGGATACGTTTTATACATCATTTCAGTTTTTAGATGTCCTCGTAACTCTTTGAAAGTGGACTCTCGCAATTATAATTGGCGCTTATTTCATAAATTTATTATGTCATATTTTATATGTTTGTATGAAAATATTAAATACTTACTAACTTACTTACTTAACTTCACGCTTTATCCCTAGCGGGGTAGTCATAGAGAACGAATTGCCAAACGCTACGGACCCTGCATACCTCTTTCGCCTCGTCCACATTCTTTAACCTCTTCATGCATGCCCTCCGGGGGATCCTCATGCTTTTTACGTGACCTTCCTCCAGTATCATTGATACTGTGTTCTCGAAGGTCAACCGAGGTCTCCCCTTACCTTTCTTGCCGCTTCTTGCTTGCTTCTCTCTCATTTGTGGAGGACGGAGCTACAAATATTAAATAATATTTAATATTTTCATTTTCTGGGTTTGGTAAGAAGGCAAAGCGCGGCGTTGAGTTCCGCCACTCAGCACACAATGCCCCAATTTGGCGGAGTGCTTTTGATGTGGTCCCATTTTAAATTAGCTAAGACCTGACAAGTAGTTCTTGAGCTATTCGTAACATTTTATTTTATTAATTTTAATCTAAGCATTAACCGTGTCATACTATCAATTTATATAGAGTTTAGCTTCCAATCTGATAATTGGGTATTTGGTCGAATACTCGAGACCTATCAGTGAAATTACCTGTTAGCTATATGGCTATCAATTATGGACACTAATCGCCGTCTAATCTCATTACGTCGAACTTTAATATGTTTTTAACTGTTTTCAAAAAAAGGAGGTGTAAGCTAGTAAAAAAATAAAGCGTAAATATTTAAAATTTTAACAAAAAAAATGCATAAAAACTTAAAATTATTACGAATAGCTCAAAAACCAGTGAAGTAGCCAGATTTTCAATTATTTTGATAAACAATCATGTATGCCAAAATATATATATTTTTTTTTTTTAACTTCACGCTATATCCCTCATACAGCGGTGTAGGCAGAGAGAACCAGAGAACCTAGTGTTAAGACACTCCATTCCCTTTCAACAATTCCGTTCCTCACTTTCCGCCGAATTGAGACATTGCGTTTTGAGTGGCGGAACTCAACGCCTCGCTTTGCCTTGTTACCAAACCCAGGAAAATGAAAAAATCCATTTCCTGGAGTGGGAATCGAACCCGCAACCTGTCCCGTTTACAGCTTGTGCCTTTGCGCCACGACAGGCATGCCAAAATATTAATAACATTTAAAACGTATAGTAACTAGAATGGCAAACTATATATATTTATTAAGGTTCCCGAAGCAAAGAGCAATTCATCTGCATACTTAGTCACATCCGGAGAGAACATTGCTTTGCCAAACTAATATAAGGTAATGAAGATACGGCTAGAATACAGTGTATATATGGAATGGAAATATATGTTAGTTGAGACCATCGTAGCGCAGTGGGACGTCTAACTATAAACGGAAGTGGATATGGTCAAAGTCAAATAATTTTATTCAAAATAAGGAGTTACATGCTTCATTTTTTGAACGTCAAATAATTTACCACCGGTTCACTAAATTTAATGCCTCAGACCTGAGAAGAACCGGCGCAAGAAACTCAGCGGGACTTTTTTTTTTTATATTCGACAATGGTTTACAATTCTTTATTAATGGCAATGATACCTTTGAAACAGACTGGAGCGAGCATTTCATTCCCAAGGTGTGTTATCATTTATAAAGTCATTAATTAGGTAATAACCTTTAACACACAAACGTCTTTTTACAATTTTTTTAAATTGTAAAATGGAAAGTTCTCGGACGTTTTCTGGGATCCTATTGTAAAAGTATATACATTGTCCCATAAAAGAATTGCGGACTCGATGCAATCGAGTTACTTTGGGGTACTTAGGGTATACATTTTTTTTAACTTCACGCTGTATCTTGAATATAGCAGGGTAGGCGAAGGGAACCTTTCAGTTATTCTAATTAATATTGGTAGTTAGACCGAGTTTAGTGTCCAGACACTCCAATCACAGCTGTCTTCCCAATATCGTGGCAAAGCGTGTTAAGTAGTGGAACTCAGCACTGCACATTGTTTCATCATAACGAAAAAAATAATAATTAAAACAATCATTCCCCACAACGCCTGTCGTGGCGCAGAAGCACAAGCGTGCGTAAACGCGATAGGTTGTGGTTTCGATTCTCACCTCAGGAAATGTAAAAGTTTAATATTTTTATTTCCTAGGTTAGGCACTCAGCACGCAATGCCTCAATCCGGCGGAAAGTGGGAAACGGAATTGTTGAAAGAGAACGGAATGTCTTAACATTAGGTTCTCAGATTCCCTCTGCCTACCCTGCTATATGCGGAATACAGCGTAAAGCTAAAAAAATATATGTATATACAATACAATTTATGAACCTATTTACTCCTGGCAACAAACATATACTTTACCATATAAGCTACGAACTACATATCGCCACACAAAATAAATTAAAAAGAAAAATGCTTTTAAAGCATACTACCGTCCATCACCAATGGGATTTAGAGTGCTAAATCTCTATCAGTACTCGAGTATAGACAGGTATAGATCATAGTGATTGATTTGACAGAGCTTTTAGGTGTTATGCAAAGATATGCAGTGAAAATATTTTCATTTCCTCGGTTTGGTTACAAGGTAAAGTGCGGCGTTGAGTTCCGCCACTCAGCACGTAATGAAACGGAGTGTCATAACACTAGGTTCATAGTTTCCCAATGCCCTGCTATATGCGGGATACAGCGTGAAGCTAAAAAAAATCTTTATATATACGTATTTAATACGTGAAGCAAAAATTTCGTATCCCTTTTTAAGAACATTACGCGAACGGAGGAGCATGAATCTTTGCACACTTATAGTTTATATAGAGAAGGAGTGCAGAATGCTATTTTTTTTTAAATAATGCACAAAAAGTATGTTAAATTAATAAAATAAATGTTACACACACTACCATGGTTTGACATCCATGTTTATATAAAGTGACATATACATTACTAAAGACACAGCGTTGTTAACGCGTCAACGGGGACACTAGTAATAATAAAAAAAACCATCACAGAAACTGGTGTGAAGCGATCCTTACACCAGTCCGCGGTTTTGTTTCTATTGTGTTAACATTAATTGTTGTGGACTGTATTGCTTTCTGCGGTTTCTCGCTTAATTACTATAATTACCAGCCTCAAATAAAACGCACTGAAAAGATAAACTATTACGAATATCTCAAAAACTACTCATGAGTTTTTTTTAACTTCACGCTGTATTGCGCATATAGCAGGGTAGGCAGAGGAAACCTGAGGACCTAGTGTTAAAACACTCCGTTCTCTACTTTCCGCTGAATTGAGGCATTGCGTGCTGAGTGGCGGAGCTCAACGCCGCACTTTGCCTTGTTACCAAACCCAGGAAATGAAAATAACTAAACTTTACTTTTCCTAGAGTGGGAATCGAATTCACAACCTGCCGAATTTACAATCGCACGCTTGTGCCTCTGCACCACGACAGGGGTTAATTATTATTATATATTTATTACACATACATACATACATAGCTTCACGCTGGATCCTGCATATAGCAGGGTAGGCAAAGGGAATAATAAAGATAATAATAATGTTATTTATTTCCTGGGTTTGGTAAAAAGGCAAAGCGCGGCGTTGAGTTCCGCCACTTAGCACTCAATGCCTCAATTCGGCGGAAAGTGGGGAACGGAGTGTCTTAACACTAGAATCCCTCTGCCTACATTTATTATCATATAGATAGATAGATAAATTCTTTATTGCACACACAAAAAAAAAAAGAAAACAAGTATAAAGGAACATACAAAACACAAATTTGCATCATGCAAAGGCGACCTTATCACTGTAAGTGATCTCTTACAGGTAACCTTAGACGTAGACACTTAATATATAGGATACATTGAGGTGCAAAAAAAAAAAAAAAGCAAGCAAATAAGGGAAAAAAAAAGTAAAGAAATAAATATTACATAATATATGTTATATACCATATATTTATTTTATATTTATTTTAGGTTTATATAAAGTAGTTTGGTAAAATATTGCATTCTACTCTGTGTAATTTATTAAAACTTATAATTTTAAGTTTCTTACTCAGATGCTTTAAGATACACTTTGAAATTTCTTAACATAAGACTTCCATAATACCGTGTTAAGTGAAAAGTTTCATGACACGCTTCTAGAGGATTTGTTAAAATACTATAATATTTGTTTAAAATATCCACCAGGCGTGAATATGTTTATAAGTGGACTTTCGCGTAGAATTTTTTATATTTAACTAGTGTCCCCGTTGACGCGTTAACAACGCGTTGTCTTTATCAATGTATATGTCACTTTATATAAACATGGATGTCAAATCATGGTAGTGTGTGTAATATTTATTTTATTAATTTAATATACTTTTTATGCATTAATTTAAAAAGATATTATCATTCTACACTCTTTCATAATATAAACTATAAGTGTACCAAGTTTCATGCTCCTCTGTCCACGTATTCGTAAAAAGGGACCCAAAGGTTTTTTTTTCACGTATTTATTATATAGATAATGCGTGAAGCGTGTGAATGTAAACGTGACAGGTTGTGGATTCGTTTCCCACTCCAGGAAATATAAAAGTTTACTTCTTTTTTTCCTGGGTTTGGTAACAAGGCAAAGCGCGGCGTTGAGTTGCGCCACTCATTCGCCGGAAAGTGGTGAACGAAGTATCTTAACACTAAGTTCTCAGGTTCCCTCTGCCTACTCTGCTATATGAGGAACACAGCGTAAAGCTAAAAAAAAATTCTTAATTATTTTTCTTTCCATCTTATACAAGTATATTATACGTCTCCTTTTGACACATTAGGAATATTACATACAAACGATGTATCAATTTTGGATATTGAAGACTTCGTAAATATAATTTTACTTAAAATATGCAAATTAATATTTACTTAAGGAATGACTGAGACTGAGCTACAGAGTACCATCAGTTGTTGATTTAACAAAGTATGTATCCATTTTTACCGTTTTCATAAGAGTTCCGAAAATCCTCCGTATCACTACGAATATATATATGTATATATATATATATATAGCATAGTTAGTGATATGATATATATATATATATATATATATATATATATATATATATCACTCAACAAAATAATCGTCGACACCACACTGTTCAATGTGAAATAGAAAGATTGAAACGAAAATAACTGGCTCATTTTTATATGAGAGAGAGAGAGACAGAAAACACGTGCACGGTGCGGCAACTACAGCAAAAGTGTCGTTACAACTTTTGGTCTTAATTTTTTCCGTCTAGCCCCTTCGGCAACGCGCGAACTTCGATCCAAAATCCTTAGTTCTAATAATTACCTACCTACCTACCTACCTAATCTCACGCTTATCCTCTAGCGGGTAGTCATAGAGAACAGAGCGCCAAACGCTACGGTCCCTGACACTCCTTTCGGCCTCGTTCCCAGTCATTAACCTCTTTCATGCATGTCCTCATGCTTTTTACGTGACCTTCATCATCATCTATCATTGATACTGTATTCTCGAAGGTCAACCGAGTGGCTTCCCTTATCTCTCTCGCCCCTCACCTTTGCTTTATATATCTTTCTCATCATTCTTTCAACACTCATCCTCTCGACGTGCCCAAACGTGTTCCAAGACAAAAGTAAACATTAGCTCTAAATCTACTCATCTGACCTTCAATTTTAAAGTAGGTTAAAATAACAAAACAAATTACAAAGTTATCTTAATTCATAAAATAATGGGAATGAAATATTAAAATAAGTCATTGTTATTCATAGCGCGCTCTGACTGACCGGATTGCACGCTAAAATATTATTTCCCATTTCTAACTTAGGAGTTTCATAGTGCTTCTACAGTATTATCGCAAACTAAATGTATGTACGCTTAAATTTTAATTTATTATATATATTTTTTTTTAGCTTCACGCTGTATCCCGCATATAGCAGTGTAGGCAGAGGGAACCTGAGAACCTAGTGCTAAGACACTCCGTTTCCCATTTTCTGCTGAATTGAGGTATTGCGTGCTAAGTGGTGGAACTCAACACAGCGCTTTGCTTAGTTACCAAATCCAGGAAATGAAAATACTAAACTTTTACATTTCCTGAAGTAGGAATCGAACCCACAACCTGTTGAGCTTACAGTCGCACGGGCAATCTAGTGTTGCAGTAGTGGGTTTGGTAACATGGCAAAACGCGGCGTTGAGTTCCACCACTCAGCACGCAATGCCTCAATTTCACAGGTTCCCTCTGCCTACCCTGCTATATGCGGGATACTGCGTGAAGTTAAAAAAAAGCTGTAAAATGTATTTCATATCATGAAATATTACAAAAGTACCTTCAAACAGTAATTAAGGTTGAATATTATCTCATACATATTTAATAACAGTTTAAAAGAGTATTTTGTTTAGTATTTACTAATTTATTCAACAAAAGGAAATTCATAAATATTTAGAATCTCTTCTGAGAAACATTTAATTAAATGTTATAAATCTAAAAAATAAATTTCGCGGCGTTTAGTTCCGTCACTTAACACGAAATATCATGAATTCAGATGGGAAGCGGTGAACAGAGTGAAGAGTGAAAGAACAGCGTGAAGCTTTTTTTGTAGCTTCACGCTGTATCCCGCATATAGCAGGGTAGACAGAGAGAACCTGAGAACCTAGTGTTAAGACACTCCGTTCCCTACTTTCCGCCAAATTGAGGCATTGCGTGTTGGGTGGCGGAACTCAACGCCGCGCTTTGCCTTGTTACCAAACCCAGTAAAGAAAATATTAAACTTATACATTTCCTGGAGTGGGGATCGAACCCACAACCTGTCACATTTACAATCGCACGCTTGTGCCTCTGCGCCACGACAGGCGAAAAAAATGAAGATATAAAATAAGCTACAACAGTAAGTAACACCCAAAAAATACAGATTGACAACCTTCTTTGCAGGCCTCGGTTCAATAATTTACTGCCTCCATTACATTTCTTAGTTCCATCAACTTCACAAGAAGCCAGTCAACTGTAATAATTTGCAAACAAGAAGTTAGCAAGTCTAAACTCATATGCTAAGATTGACTTTCTACCACTGTAGTCATAATGACATGAATGAATCGTGGAAATGTTATATATTATTAACACGCGAATGACCGTAACTGACTGTTATGTTTCGTGTTTGTAACATTATTACGAATATCTCGAAAACTAATCGTCAAATCATAACTCGCTTAATCGCGCCGATTAATATGTGAACTTGGTGGTACATCAAACCTCTCTGCCAGTTGTCTTGCTGAAAACTTGCCTTCAACCATACTTCAATTTTGTTTGGTGGTAGGAGGTTCGTCCTCCGTCTGGCTCGCGACCACTATCATGTCAAAGACGAACCGCCAAATATCTTATGATGTGTTCCGGTTCGATGGCATGTAAGCCAGGCTTTCCTCTTTCCCACCTATCCTTTCCCCAAAATCTGGTAGTTCCGATAGCGGACTACTACATTGTCCTCCCCTTCTATCTGTATCCTCTAGGTTGGCAACGCATCTAGAACATCTCTGGTGTTGTAGATGGTCATGGGCAAAGGTAGCCACTTACCATCAGGTGGTCCTTTTGCTCGTTTGCCATCCGTTATCCATTAAAAAAAAAAACTTGTAAATGCTTTTGGCATTTGATTTTCATCCATTTTGTCTCTTTCACTGGTTCTGCTCTTAAATTATGGCATAATACCTTATGTATTTCTACAATGACTCCACTCCGCAATTCTGCACTCCTTCTCTATATAAACTATAAGTATGTCAAATTTCATGCTCCGCGTAATTTCTTAAAAATCCAAAGCTTTTGCTTCACTCATTTATATATAGATAATGAAATGAATGGATCTTCTTGGAAATATCATATATTATTAACAGATAAATGACCGTTTCTGTTGCTAAATAATTTAAATGCAATTCGTGTTTGCTTTCGAATAAAATTGCATGTAAAATGGTTTATATGTATAATAGATTTTTTTTACGTCTGTCGTGGCGCAGAGGGACAAGCGTGCGAGTGTAAACGCGACAGGCTGTGGGTTCGATTCTTAATTCAGGAAATGTAAAAGTTTAGTAATTTCATTTCCTGGGCTTGGTAACAAGGCAAAGCGCGACGTTGAGTTCCGCCACTCAACACGCAATGCCTCAATTCGGCAGGGAGTGGGGAATGGAGTGTCTTGATACTAAGTTCACAGGTTCCCTCTGCCTATATGCCTGCTATATGCGGGATACAGCGTGAAGCAAAATAAACAAACTTATCAACGTATTCACGCTACCGGATATATATACTTATGTGATACAAGTATATACAGGTAGTTAATAAAATTTGAAATTCTGTCACATCGTTCAGTTTTAGGAGAAATAAAATTTTACCTACGACATCATTATCGTAAAAGGATCTTTACTCGCCATAAAGTCGTTTTAGGCTTTATAAAATAGTACTGTGTTATTTTATTTTATCAATTTGCTTTTCAAACCACTCTGTATAATGAAATGTACTTAAATATATAATAAATAGTAATTCATTCGACGAAAAGTGGGGAGAGAAATGTTGAAAGAGAACGGAGTGTCTTTACACTAGGTTCTTAGGTTCACTCTGCCTATCCTGCTGTATGCGGGATACAGCGTAAAGCTATGTAAAAGTAAGTAAAATACATACATTTTATGAGTATGTTAATATTTCTTAAAGTATAAAAACTTCGCGCTTTTAGCAGGGACAGAGATAACCTAGTGCTAAGATACTCCAGTGTTATATGACGGAACTCAACGCCGCGCTTTGTCTTGCCTGGACAGAGAAACAAAAATTATAATTATTTAAAAAATATAGAAGAATTTATTCATTTTATTGTATTGAAAATTATTAGTACTTTCCAAGTATATGAATAAAACGCAAATAAAATACTTGTTTTTTAGCTTCGCGTTGTATCCCGCATAGAACAGGATACACAGAGGGAACCTAGTATTGAGGAACTCCGTTCCCCATTTCCGCAAATTGACGCATAGCGTGCTGAGTGGCGGAATTCAACGCCGTGCTTTCAAAAGTGCTTGTAATAGCTTATTTGAATAAAGAATATTTTAATTATATCAATAATCTTGAAAAAAAAATTAAGCCAAGAAATGTTATCGTTATCTCAATAATAATTGTGTAGTAAAAGTTCACTTTGCGTGTTCTCTATCGTAATTTAAGCCGTGATAAAGAAGTACAGGGTGTTTTTTATTATTCGCCTTGTGGTTCCTAATTTAGATCAAGTTAACCGATAGTTTCGCCTTTTTGTTGACTGTTAAATAATAAAAATAATGACGCCTGTTGTGGCGTAAAGGCACAAGCGAGTGACTGTAAACACGACAGGTTGTGGGTTCGATTTCCACTACAGGAAATTTAGAAGCTTAGTATTTTCATTTCCTGGATTTGGTAACAAGTCAAAGCGCGGCGTTGAATTCCGCCACTCAGCACGCAATGCCTCAATTCGGGGGAAAGTAGGGAACACAACGGAGTGTCTAAGCACTAGGTTCTCAGGTTCCCTTCGCTTACCCTTCTATATGCGGGACGCAGTGTGAAGCTAAAAAAAAAAGAAAGGAGAACGAAAAGAATTGAAGCATTGCGTGCTGAGTGGCGGAACTCAACGCTGCGCTTTGCCTTATTACCAAACCCAGGAAACGAAAATACTAAACTTACATTTTCTGAAGTGGGAATTGATTCCCACTTTAGAAAATTATTTTGATTTGAATTTGATTTGAATCCACAACCTGTCGCGTTTACAGTCGCACACTTGTGTTTCTGCGCCACGACAGTCGTTTAGACAATTAAATTTTGCTATTTAAAATTACATAAGACAGGAATTTTGGTATATTACCTTTTTCATAGCACAGTAGTTACCTGCCTACGTAAATTTTGCGTTTTCATTCATGAAGTCAAAAGTTAGTTGACACGACCTGTGGCTTCATGAAAAATGTATGAAAGTTACAGATTTACACTACAAATGCCCTCTAAATGCGCGCCAACCGTAAATTTATTCAATTTACTGGGAACATAATTCTGAACATATTTGCGTATAAAGTTACCGCTGGTTGTGAGTAAAACTGAAAATTTTAGTTATTTTTTTTTAGCTTCAGCTGTGAACCAAGTGTTAAGACACTCCGTTCCCCACTTTTCACTGAATTGAGGCATAACGTGCTGAGCAGCGGAACTCAACGCCGCGCTTTTCCTTGTTACCAAACCCAGGAAATGAAAATGCTTTTCTATAACATTTCCTGGAGTGAGAGTCGAACCCACAACCTGTCGCGCTTACAGTCGCACGTTTGTGCCTCTGCGCCACGACAGGTGTTATTGTCTTTTTTGTTAGTTTTTATTATCCACTAAAAAGAAGTAAATTTCCTAGGAAATACATGACTTTCCCTCCCGCTCGAGAAAGCTCCTTTATTATAAAACTGAAACTGAATCTTGGCTATAAAAATTAATTATACATTTAATATTAAATTACAATACAGTAAAGTAAATAATTAAATAATGGCTTTTTGGTTTCGTTTTAAGTTTTAGTTTTTGAGTGATTTCAATAAGCGAGAGTCTCTATTCGTTGTTTCACATCACTCTGCTCACGCTTTATCCCGCATATTGCAGAGTAGGCAGAGGGAAACAAAGGACCTAGTGCTAAAACACTTCGTTCTCCACTTTCCGCCGAATTGAGGCATTGCGTGCTTAATGGCAGAACTCAACACAACGCTTTACCTTGTTACCAGAGCCAGGAAATGAGAATACTAAATATTATTTAAAATTTTCTTTTCCTGAAGTGGGAATCGAATCCACAACCTGTCACGTTTACATTCACACGCTTGTACCTTTGCGCCACGTCAGGCGACATATATTTATTTAACTTTATTTTACAAAAACAACTAGAAATTAAAAGAAATGCTTTGGTAAGACAAATATGACAGGTATTTTATATTATTTTATTAAAGCCTATGTTATTGTCCATTACAACTTTCTGTCTCTAAAGAGAATCCCTGACGTTTTAATGGTTGGAAACCAACAGCACTCTACTTAACACCGGATTAAGGTTACAAATATTTTATAAATAAAAATATTATTCCACGTGAAATTTAAATTAACACCTGTCGTGGCGCAGAGGCACAAGCGTGCCACTGTAAACGCGACAGGTTGTGGGTTCGATTCCCACTCCAGGAAATGTTAGTCTTTTCATTTCCTGGGTTTGGTAACAAGGCAAAGTGCGGCGTTGAGTTCCGCCTCTCAACACGCAATGCCTCAATTCGGCGGAAAGTGGGGAACAGAATTGTTGTAAGAGAACGGAGTGTCTTAACACTAGGTTATCAGGTTCCCTCTGCTTACCCTGCTATATGCGGATAACAGAAATAATATAATATGATTACTTTTTATTTATTTTTTTGTTTCACGTTGTATCCCGCATATAGCAAGATAGGCAAAAGGCACCTGAAAGCCTTGTGTTAAGACACTCCGTTCTCTTTGAACAATTCCGTTCCCCATTCCCTAATTGAAGCATTGCGTGCTGAGTAGCGAAACCAAACGCCGCGCTTTGCCTAACAAGGCAATAACCAGACCCAGGAAATGGAAAATTCAATTTCCTGGAGTGGGAATCGAACCCACAACCTGTTGCATTTACAGTCGCACGTCTGTGCCTCTGCGCCACGACAGGCGTCCTCCATAGTTTATTAACACGTTGACCGCCGTGTCACCCACCGGTGGCCGATGCGACGTTATCTGTATTATTTTACCATCGCGCCGCGTCGACCACCGTTGTTTGACACATCAAAAATCACAAAAAAACCACCTCAAAAAATATCTCAATAAAAGCGAAATAAATAAATAATTTCCCACTCATTATCGTAAACTAAACCTAAAATCGTTCAAGCATTTTTTGGACATTTTACGATAACCTTATTGGCGGTCAACGGTTTATATAAAGGACGGCGTTCATTCGGCTTAGCACGCAAAGGCTTACAATTGGCAGGAAATTAAAAAAATCCAATCTGCCTATCTCGTACGGCAGGAACACGTGTGAAGATTAAAAAACTAGCAATTGAACGAAATCAAAAAAGCTTTTGTTCATCTTTGGAATGCAATTTATCTGTGCGCCCCAACGTTGTCGAAATCGGCTTTACGGATTAACTTACGCCGCTTAAAAAGGTGATAGAGAAACGTGTAAAATTTTACCAAAATCATGTATATGAAGGTTCTTAATTCGGCGGAAAGTGAACGGAGTGTCTTAACACTAGGTTCTTGTGTTCCCTCTGTCTACCCTGCTATATGCTGGATACAGCGTGAAGCTAAAACAATCGTTTTTGCTAAAACTTGGGCCAATTTATAACTTATGATATAGCAATAAAAGCGACATTAATGGTGTTTAAATTTACCTCTTATTTCACTAAGTATGGAAGATTCTTCTAGATAAAAAAAATATGTGTTTTTTGTAAAAAATACTAAATTGTATTAAAATTTTATATATTAGGAAATTCTAAAACGGTCGCGGCGCAATTGTTATGATTAGCTGTGGGTTCAATACCCACTCGGGGGAATAATTATATTTAAATTATTTCTCTTCTACTAAAACAAAGCGCGGCGATGCGTTCAACCACTCAAGATGTAATACCTCAATTTTGGACCAAAACGGATAACGGAGTGTCTTAGCACTAGATTCTCTTTGCTCACCTTAGTATACGGAAAAACTGTGACGCTTCAAAAATCTACTAACCATAAAATTAATACTACTTACTTGCTTAGCGTCGCGCTTTATCCCTATTGGAGTAGTCAGAGAAAAGAGCGCCAAACACTATGGCCCCTGCATACCTCTTCCACCTCGTCCACAGCTATTAACCTCTTCATACATGCCGTCCGGGGGGTCCTCACGCTTTTTACGTAACTTCCTCCAGTATCATTGCTACTGTGTTCTCGAAGGTCAACCGAGGTGCCCTCTACCTCTCTTGCAACTCACCTTTGCTTCATATATCTTTCTCACCATTCTTTCGTCACTAATCCTCTCAACGTACTCAAGCCACCTAAGCACCTGAGCATAAAAATAATATTATTAAAAATAACATTTCTTTCACAGGAATGCTCAGTGTTCGTCTTCGACAAGCGTATAGCCGATAAGCTGTACAAGCCAAAGCGCAAGGAGACAATGCTGGACCGCATAAAAGCGTGCATCATAGCCATGGACAAGATGCGTCACCCACGTATGCTACAGATCATACATTCCTTGGAGGAAGGTCACCATACCTTGGCTTTTGCTTCTGAATCAGTTTATGGCAGCTTAGAAAGCATTCTAGCTTGGATTGTAAGTACATTTTTTTTATTTATTAACCGTTATTTGTTACAATTTATTAATTAAAAGCTATATTCGAGCATTCCTGTGAAAGAACGCATGTCGTGGCGCAGAGGCACAAGCGTGTGTCTGTAAACGCGACCGGTTGTGGGTTCGATTCTCACTCCAGGAAAAAAAATAGTATTTTCATTTTCTGGGTCTGGTAACAAGGTAAAGCGCGGCGTTGAGTTCCGCCACTCAGCGCGCAATGCCTCAATTCGCGGATAGTGGGGAACGGAGTGTAAGAAAAAATATTTAAATTTTAATTAATTATTAAAAGCTATTCTGGCGCAGTGGGATACCGTCTGATTGTGAACACAATTGATTGTGGCTTCGATTCCTTGGAGAATTATTATATTGGCTGGTAAGACAAGGCGAGGTTATTTAGGCGATATTTCGCTAATTAATTTGGGAGGAAAATGAGGAACAAAATATATTGACATGAGTTCCACTCTAACTACTGCGTATTGTATTATAGAAATGAACGCCGCATTTTACTTTACTAGAGTGTAAAAATGGGATTATTTGAATATAATAATTACCTTAAGCGGGGATCAAACCCCTAACCATGGTGAGAACAATTAGACGCTAAGCACAGCCACTACGATGATCTAAATAAGTTTTTTTCCAAAAAACGGACTAGAATTATATTAGAACCATTCAAAGTAAAGCAATATTCATTACGAAAGTGTAAATTCATTATTTTTTCAATTTACCCTGAACGTTTGAAGCGTGCGGAAGTAAACATGGCTGTAAAAATATGTTTTCATACAAAAACGTTTATATTTTAGATCTAAATGTACACACGAGGAATTTATATATGGTATATTTACCTTCGTTTATGAAAAAACGTCGAAAGACCTCGGTTTTACCGAGTTTAAAATAAATGATATAAAAGTACGAACTTTTAAATAAAGTTTAAGTTTTACCATTAAAATTGGTAATTTATAATAATAATATTAATTACAAAAAACTTTTTGCACATAATAAATAAAGGATTACAAAATACACATATATAAAATAGGTAAGCAAAGGCGGTCTTATCACTAAAAGTGATCTCCCACAGGCAACCATTATTGCGTACTTATGTGAGACATCTTTTTTGGCGGAAAACAGTGCAAAAAAAAAAACTATTATTATGAATACACAAAACTGACATACATACAAACACAAATACATAATTATATACCTACACAAATAAATATAAACCTACATATATATATATATATATATATATATATATATATATATATATATACACATTACACACATACATGTACAAATAATGTAAGAGTACGAACTTTTACCAATAAAGTTTAAGTTTAACCATTAATTTTGGTAAATTTTAAGTTTTACCTGATAATCTTATTTTGTGGCTTTACATTTAAATTCATAAAAGAATTTTTGAAGGTAAATATCGTATGAAAAAGCACTCAAAGCTTTTAGCAGTTTGGTATTCGATCATTCTTTCAGTTGAATCTCTTGGGCGACATTACGTAGTGGAAACTTTCATATGTGCAAAACTTTAATAATTTTGAAATAGTGAGTATATTAAGGAATATTATTAAAAAAAATCTCTGAATAACAAGAAGAAAGGATCAAGTGTAAAAACACTCCGTTCGTCACTTCAATCACTTGTGAAATTGCGTGTTAATTGGCGAAACTCAACGCCGCAAAAGAGTAGAGACAAATGAAAATAATTTAAATATAAACATTCTCCCGAGAGGGAATCGAATCCAATGGCGTTTACGCTTCGCGTTTCGCGTTTTTTTTAAACTTCACGCTGTATCCCGCACATAGTAGAGTAGACAGGGTAGGCAGAATATAACCGCCGAATGGAGACATTGCGTGCTTAATGGCAGAACTCAACACAACGCTTTACCTTGTTACCAGAGCCAGGAAATGAAAATACTAAATATTATTTAAAATTTTCTTTTCCTGAAGTGGGAATCGAATCCACAACCTGTCGCGTTTACAGTCGCACGCTTGTGCCTCTACGCCACGACAGGCGTGGTCTCTACATATATAGCAATATGTTCAACTTTTTAATAATGAGACAATATCAATTTACTCGATCCGATTCACTTCAGTATAATAATTGATACGTAATTACATTGTAATTGGCATCCAATTATACGCACATTGACCGTACTTGATCCAGCTTGATGCATATGTATTAATATCCAGTATTATGTAAAAAGTTTCATGATAATCGGTTGAGTAGTTTTGGAGAGAAAGCGTAACAAACAAACTTACATTCACATTTATAAATTTAGGAGGGATTATATACATATATAAAAAGATGAGAAGTGTCAAGGACACCTGGATGGAAAGAAGTTCCTTTCGACAAATTGGTGAAGGAATTGTAATAAAAAAATAATCATCGCGACACCACGCTGTTTCATAAGAAAAAGAAAGATGAAACGAAAATAACTGTCTGGTTTTCTAGAGACTTGTCTTAGAGAAACACACGCACGCCGCACGGCGCAGCAAGCTAAGCGCTAGCAAAAAGTGTCGTTACAATTTTTGGTCTTAATTTTATCCGGGTAGCCTTTCGCAACGAACAATAAGGAACTTCGTTCCAAAACGCTAGCGGTATTGAGTGACTGACAGACAATATATAAACGAAACTACTGGCCATATAAAGCTGAAATTAGGAATTGGTCCTCGGGGAAGTGTAGGGGTGCACTAGGAGGGTTGCTTTAAATTCCAACGAAAAATTCTGTAAATTTTATGAAAAAATATTTGACTTATTACATTTCAAAAAGAATTTTGAAAAAGTTCTTAATTTGATTGTTTTTTTTTACCGATTGTTTTTTTCGTTACCCGCATATATTTTTACTGAGTGAACCAATTTTTATTTTTATATGATATAGCTATCATATGCTTCTAATGTGGTCCCGTTTAAATTTAGTTAAGATCTTTTTTTTAACTTCACGCTGTATCCCGATTATAGCAGAATAGGCAGAGGGAACCTGAGAACCTAGTGTTAAGACACTCCGTTCCCCACTTTCCGCCGAATTGAGGCATTGCGTGCTGAGTGGCTGAACTCAACACAATAGTTAATATCTGATAAGTAGTTTTTAAGCTCGTTAAATTGGTTTTTTTTATTGTTAAAATCATAATGATTACATGCCACATTGTTAATACAGACAAGCGTATAGTGGTTAAGCCTTAACAATCCAGTAACTACGAGGAAAGTAAATAAAAAAATATGTAAACCGATATATTAATTGGTCAACCAGTCAACTTTATGTACAAATATCTGGTTTGGTTACAAATATCTTGGTTAAACGCATACAATAGTAATATTGAGTTGTTATTTTTGCAAACCACACAGTAACCGTTGTGAACAAACCGCATCAAATATGTTTTATATGAGGCACGAACATGCGACTGCAAACGCGACAGGTTGTGGGTTCAATTCCCACTCCAGGAAATGAATTTTCGTTTCTTGGCTTGGTAATAAGGCAAAGCGCGGCGTTGAGTTCCGCTACTCAGTACGCAATGTCTCGATTCAGCGGAAAGTTGGGAACGGAAATGTTAAAAGAGAACGGAGTGTCTTAACACTAGGTTCCCTGGTTCCCTCTGCTACCCTACAATATGCGGGATACAGCGTCAAGTTAAAAAAAAAAAGAAAAATAAAAAAAATGTAATAAAAAATTTTAATATTGTAACTCACACAAGTTTTCCTTTTGTCACCAGGACTCCTCGCCACTACCACCGGGGGTGAAGCCACCAGTCATGCCGCATCCTATATCCCTAGCGCCACCAACTGTTGTGCCGCAGTACGCACCATCACCAAGACCACCATATGCCAGGGAGTACCACTTCTTGGATATCGAGCTGCGCTTTGGAATACTTCAGGTAGATACTTATAGATTTTTTATATTCACTAAAGATTGGATTAGTTCCTGAGGTTTCATCTATTGGTTAAGAAGCATCGTGTTGCTTTAGTTGGTAGTTGCTTACCCTATATTGATTTTTCGATTTGGATCCCACATAACTTGCCCGAATGAGTGGGTACTGTAAAAAAAAACATTTTTAAAAAATTTTGGCATTGATTTCGATACTTGCTATCATTGAATAGATGAAAAGTGTGATTTATGCTTTAAAAAAAAAGACCAAATTGGGCTGATTAAAAAACTAAATAAATAAAGTGATCAGAAACAGAGTGACTTGTCACTAAGAATCTCTTTACCCATTCCTTTTTTTAACTTCACGCTCTATCTGGCATATAGCAGGGTAAGCAGAGGGAACCTGAAAACCTAGGATTAAGACACTCCGTTCTCTTACAACAATTCCGTATCCCATACCTTTAATACACGGAATAGATTGACATCGAATATCTGCCTAATTTGGTAACGTATCCTATCATAATCAGCCTATAAACTGGTGTGGGCGATAGTTCACCAAGTTTTGAATGTAACGTTTCAATCGCTTAAGGTCGAACGCCGTTCTAATTGCATTTGTAAATGATATATCTATTAACCTAATAATACACGATAGTGGGATTTAGATTAAAATTCGACAATATATTGAAATTCTTGCACTTGGAAATATTAGTACATACATACATAGCTTCACGCTGAATCCGGCGTGTGGCAGCAGCAGTTCCTCACTTTCCGCCGAATTGAGGCATTGCATGCTGAGTGGCGGAACTCAACGCTGCCCTCTGCCTTGTTACCAAACTCAGGAAATGAAAATATTGAACTATTACATTTTCTGTAGTGGGAATCGAACCCACAACCTGTCGCGTTAACAGTCTCACGCTTGTACCTCTGCGCCACGACAGGCGTCAAAAATGTAACTTTTACTAAAACAAAAAGCGAGTAAAGTCGCGAATCAAACCTATCACTTGTTAAACATAGCAAAATTTAATAACACGAAGCGACAGTATTTGATTTTGTAAAGTTAAATATTGTTACTTTAAAACTTAAATAGACGTTTGAAATTTCATGTTTCTAACTCTTACACTAATTTACAAGGTTTTGGATGTTTGTATTTCGTACTAATATTATGTAGGGACAATTTAATTTAATAATTAATATTTTAATAAATGATTTTGAATAAAATGTACTTAATAATACAATTGTTACGAATAACTCAAAAACTACACGTCATATCTTAAATAAATTTAAATGTGGTCCTATTTATGGGTGCCATTTGGTCCCATTAGAAGTACTTGCTATCAAATTATACGATATCACACAAAAAAAATATATTGATATCGCGGTGTTGAGTTCCGCCACGCAATGAATCAATTCGGAGGAAATTGGGAAACGGAGCGTCTTAGCACTAGGTTCTCAGGTTCCCTCTGCCTACCCTGCTATATGCGGGATACAGCGTGAAGATAAAAAAAAAATATTTTTTTTTATTTCATTTAATATAAACTCTTTTGGCTCAAATAGATATCGTGATATAAAATCTTTTTCATGCAAATATAAAGTAAAGTTTTGGGAACTACAATCATAGGATCTTATTCATTAAAATTAATGTTTATTAAACATTAAAAAAAAACAGAAGGTCACATTGACAGGTAGAATTACTGGAGGCTAAATGAGATAAGCTTACCGAGGTTCTTTAGAAAATATCTTCCTGGAATTTTTCTTTTCATAATATTTTGATGATAATATATATATATATATATATATACTATCAGATCAATGGATTCGGCGCAGAACACAAGCGTGCGACTGTAAGCGCGACAAGTTGTGGGTTCGATACCCACTCCAGGTAAAAGCTTAGTATTTTCATTTCCAGGGCTTGGTAACAAGCCGCGGCGTTAAGTTCCGCCACTCAGCACGCAATGCCTCATTTGGACGGAATGTGGGAAACGGAGTGTCTTAACAATAGGTTCTCTTGTTCCCTCTGCCTACCCTGCTATATGCGGGATACAGCGTGCTAAAAAAAAGTAAAACGCAACTTACTTAAAAATCTTTACATATCTAATTAATACGTGAAGCAAAAACTTTGTACCCCTGTTTACGAAAATTACGCTGACGGAGGAGCATGAAACTTGGCACACTTATAGCTTATATAGAGAAGGAGTGCAGAATGCTAATATTTTATATTATATTAATAAAATAAATGTAACACACACTACCATGGTTTAACATGCATGTTATAAAAAGTGAAATATACGTTGCTAGGCAACGCGTTGTTAACGCGTCAACGGGGACACTAGTCTGTATTAACACACATCTATTTAAGTTTGCCTAACAACCGCGAAGCTGGAAATAGTTATAGCCAATATTAGGTTATTGAAGGCTGCTAAATATATACAATTAGCTCACAATTAACTAAATGTCATGAGGTAAATTAGTATTTACTAAGACAATTGATATGTGACGCTGTTTGTTTTAAGTGCCAATGGCAAATTCTAAATTAAATTTTACTTACGCCTGTCGTGGCGCAGAGGCACAAGCGTGCGACTGTAAACGCGACAGGTTGTGGGTTCGATTCCCACTTTAGGAAATGTAAAAGCTTAGTATTTTCATTTCCTGGGCTTGGTAATAAGCCAATGTCTCAATTCGGCGGAATATGGGGAACGGAGTGTCTTAACAATAGGTTCTTTTGTTCCCTTTGCCTACCCTGCTCTATGAATATATAAAGCGATTAAAAAAAAATTAAGTAGGTATCGAACCCACAGTCAACCGCGTTTACATTCAAACATTATGCCAGAGTGCCACAATAACCTCTCCTAAGCTATAAACATAAAAATACATACATTTCTAAAGAAACTTTGATGAACGACTGACAGATGTCCAAATGATTTTGAATAGAACCTTTCATTTCAGGGATACACTGAAAGAGCCTTAGATATGTCGTATATATCCTAAATAAACATTATATGTGTATATGACACAAAAACTTTAGATCCCTTTTTACGAAAATTACAAGGACAGAGGAGCATGAAACTTGGCACACTTATAGAGAAGGAGTGCAGAATGATATTTTATTTTTAAATAATGCATAAAAAGTATATTAAATTAATAAAATAAATGTTACACTCTACCATGGTTTGACATCCATGTTTATATAAAGTGACATATACGTCACACTGGACACTAATGTTAATGGATCTTCAGCAACTAACGGATCTTCTTACTTCTTCTTCTCACTCTTTTCATTTCTTTTTACAGAGAGATTGTTATGTAAAAGCAATATTTATTACACTTTCCGCACACTTTAGAAACATTGTATCTATATATTAATACGTGAAGGAAAAATTTTGGATACCTTTTTACGAAAATTGAGTTGACGGAGGAGAATGAAACTTAGTACATTTATAGTTTATATAGCGAAGGAGTGAACAATGATAATATCTTTTTAAAATAATGGATAAAAAATATATTAAATTAGTAAAATAAATGTTACACACACTACCATGGTTTGACATAAAACATGTATGTTTATAAAGAGACAATGTATACGTTGATAGATAACGCGTTGCTAACGCGTCAACTGGGACACTAGAAATACTAGATACGTAGTTAGCGGATTTCAACCCCACGCTTTTAACACACCGTGAGAAATAACATAATTATAAGTATAAACGTTTATAAGTATTCCATAGTTTATTTATGAAAAATTTCCATAAACAAACATTCAATATTTCAATGTAAAAATGTCTACATATCTTTGATAGACGACTGCTGACAAACGTCTAATTCAGGGGTGACGAACATTTTTTAAAAATGGACCTATCAATTGATATTTTTGACTGGCCAAAATCACATATCTTAATAGCATTTAAAATTATATTTATATTATAAGCAATAGAATACAATACTTAAATAGTAAAAAAAGGCAAAGCGCTGCGTTGAGTTCCGCCACTCAGCATGCAATGCCTCAATTCGGCGGAAAGTGGGGAACGGTGTGTCTTAACTTCCTACCCTGCTATATTTCCTGTTCCCTCTGCCTCTGCCAACCCTGCTATATGCGGGATACAGCGTGAAACTAAAAAAAGTATATAAATAATAAAACTGTTACGAATTACTCAATAACTACTCGTCAGATCATAACTAAATTTAAATGACTACATTAGAATTACTATCAATGATGTAATAAAGAATCATCAAAACACACAGTAAACACATATACGGTAACACACATAAAAAATACAATCGAATTAATATCTTCCTTATTAGAACTCAATTAGTTTAAAACGAAATATGCAAAAATAATGAGCAAAGTCAATGTCAAAGTCAAAGTCAAAGTCAAAGTCAAAGTAAAAGTCAAATAATTTTATTCAAAATAAGAAGTTACATTCTTCATTTTCTGAACGTCAAATGATTTACCACCGGTTCACTAAATTTAATGCCTCAGTCATCAGAAGAACCGGCACAAGAAATTTAGCGGGACTTTTTTTACCAAAATATATTAAATATTAACAATAGAATAACACTAGGTTCCCTCTGCCTACCCTGCTATAAGCGGGATACAGCGTGAAGCTAAAAAAAACGAATATATATGCACGCTTAAAGGGCCGTATAAAATTACCAAGCGGGCCTTAGATTGATCGTCCCTGATCCAAATGATTTTGAATAGTTGTCCATTTCTAGGACACACTGAAAGAGCGTCAGGTATAAAGGCGTATTATTGTCCGTAGATGCATCACACGTGTTTGATATCTCCGGGTTAAAGCTTTATACTATTGGCTATAGAAACGAAAGCTTTCAAGCTCATCTTTTGTGTTGAATTTTAGAATATAACATATTTCTGTGAAGGACACAGTGGCGCAGTGGGACTGTGTTTGATTGTAAATGTAAGTAAAACAAAACGCGGCGTTGAGTTCCGCCAATTAACACATAAAGCGGTGACCGGAGTGTCTCCGAACTAAGTTCTCTTTGACTCTGCTAAGTGAAAAATGTTTTTTTTTTAGCTTCACGCTGTATCCCGCATATAGAGGTTAGGCAGAGGGAACATGAGAACCTAGTGTTAAGACACTCCGTTCCCTACTCAATGTCTCAATTCGGCGGAAAGTGGGGAACGGAAAATAGAAAATAACTTTAAAAATTGAATAGTTTCACTGTTATAGTGTGTGAGCAACACAAACATTTTTGTTTATACCTTTAAAACATACGGTACACAATTTTTTGTTCTATATCGTTATGAAATTCAAATATCGAAGCTTATGCTTAATTTGAGTTAACTAGTGTCCCCGTTGACGCGTTAATAACGCGTTGTCTTTAGCAATGTATGCATATATCACTTTAAATAAACATGCATGTCAAATCATGGTAGTGTGTGTAGCATTTATTTTAGCCAGGTTTTGCTCCTTTCTCCAAAATGTGGTGATTCCGATAGCGAGCTACTACATTGTGCCCCCCTTCCACATGTATCCTCTAGGTTGGCAACGCATCTACAACATCTCTGGTGTTGTAGATGTTTATGAGCGGAGGTAACCGCTTACCATCAGGTGGTCCTTCTGCTCGTTTGCCATCCATAAAAAGGAAATGGGAAGAGGTGCACAGAGCACTTAATGACCCAAAATAAAAAAAATAAAAAGTCTATCTAAATCAAAAAAGGTCTAGAGTGTAGACGGAATGTCTTGAATGATCTCTCCATTATATTTAGGACGATACAGACAAATAACTATATCTAATACAATATTTATATTCTAAGGTAATTTCGGAGGTTGGTGTAATTAACACCTGTCATAACCACCTTAACAAATACCTCCAAGGACTCCTTAACGGTAATTGAAAACTGTTTTGTGAACGTGACCTTTAAAATTTGTAAGTCGTACTGATTCATGAAAAGAATGGGTTGATTATATTTTTAAAGTAATTATTTTATGCTTTTGCTTTTGTTAAGACATAGCTTCACGCTGTATCCCGTATATAGCAGGATAGGCGTAGGGAACCTAGTGTTAAGAGACTCCTTTCTCCACTTTCCGCCGAATTGAGGCATTGCGTGCTGAGTGGCGGAACTCAACGCCGCGCTTTCCCTTGTTACCAAACCCAGGAAATGAAAAATTCTATTACCTGGAGTGGCAATCGAACCCACAACCTGTCGCGTTTACATTCGCACGCTTGTGCCTCTGTGCCACGTCAGGCGTCGTCGCGTTGCTTTTGTTTTTAATTTTATTATGAAAAATAATCGAAGGTTAAATTAAATGTAGCCAGTAGCGAGGTCTTCATACAACACGGTTCCCAACGGCTAACTTTTCAAAATACAAGTACGAGACCTAAAAAATTGGAAAAACCAGCTCAGACATCTTAAACAACTAAAAAAATGGTCATCGCCAAAATTCCATAGTGAAATTACTAAATACCTTCGGACGGAGGAGCATGAAATTTGGCACACTTATAGTTTATATAATGAAGGTGTGCAGAATGATAATATCTTTTTTAATTAATGCATAAAAAGGTCATTAAATTAATAAAATGTAACACACACTACCATGGTTTGACGTCCATGTTTATATAAAGTGACATATACATTGATAAAGACAACGTGTTGTTAACGCGTCATCTTCTTCTCTTTAATATCTAAACATTTTTTACAAATCGAATGCTGTTTATAAACTCACCCACTTGCAGTCTTCACCCTCTATTTAAGTGTACTTCACAAATATGCCTTGATGTCCTCATGGTAGAGGAAGCCAGGCTTACGTCAATTTTCATGAGTTCAAAACAAAATTATTTTTTGTTCTTCATTAGAAATGTAGAATGAAATTTCCTTCCTTCCTTGAAACCTTCCTTGAGAATTTGTTTCGGTTGTGATCCTCTGAAGAAATAAGTTTAAACTAATAAATTATTATTGAAAATTAATAACAATCAAACATTTAAATAAAATGCCTTGACGAGTGTCTCTCCAAAAATGTCTGAGAACTTACATGAATCTTGAAGTCTTGACAGAATGTCTTAACAATGTTTTGACAGAGTGTCTTAAAAATATCTTGTTGAGACTGTTTAACAATGTCTTGACAGGCGTCTCAAAATGTCTTGATAGAGTACTTGTAGCTTACTTCTAAGCAATGTCTTAACAATCTCTCTTGACAGAGTGTCTCAAAATGTCTTGATAGAGTACTTATAAAACACTTCTAAACAATGTCTTAACAATCTCTTGACAGAGTGTCTCAAAATGTCTTGATAGAGTACTTATAAAACATTTCTTAACAATGTCTTGACGGAGTATCTTAACACTTTTCTCTCCTATTATGTAAAGAAACGAAAAGACATTGTATTTCAGCATTTTGAATTGATCTAAAAAATAATTACCTTTCTCGTTTTCTTTCGCACCTTCAAGGATTAAATTAAAAAATCCTTTGATCCGTCAAAAGTTAAATTTGTTGATCATCTTTTCCTTTTATGTATCAAAATAGATAGATTCTGAACGTGTCCAAGATTCATATTTCGCTGTGTTCGTGACTTGCTGTTTTAAGCACTGAAAAATAAACGAAAAATTAAAGAAATACTTTTAATACTTCTGCTATATTTTTTTAACTTCACGCTGTATCCCGCATATAGCAGGGTTGGCAGAGGGAACCTGAAAACCGACGTGTTAAGACACTCCGTTCTCTTAATTCCGTTCCCCACTTCCCGCCGAATTGAGACATTCTGTGCTGAGTGGTGAAACTCAACGCCACGCTTTGCTTTGTTACCATATCCAGGAAATGAAAATACTAAACTACATTTCCTGGAGTGGGAATCAAACCCACAACCTGACTCTGGCTTGTGCCTCTGCGCCACGACAGGCGCGTGCTAAAAATCAGACTTTATATTACTAAAGGTATTTATATTACTAAGGTAAATACATAGTCAGTGAAGACCTAGTGCCAAGACACTCCGCTCGCTGCCTTACTGCGTAAGTCACTGCGAGTGACTCTAAACGCGATAGTTATCGGTTCGATTCTTACTCACGACAAGGCAAAAGGCGTTGCGCGTGAAATTCAGGCGAAAGTGAAAGAAAAATACATGTAAACTTGTGTTGTGTTGTGTTGAGTGTCATAACAAGGTATTGCCTCTTCATATCCTATAACAATAGCAAAGGGTGTGAAGTACTCAGTTTCAGTGTCACAAACTATTATATTTATTAATGGCTAACTAAATAACTCAGGTAACAAATCCAGTTTAAAGTTATAATACAACACCCGAGGCATTAAGTTGACAACATTGTGGACAAAGCCAACTGTGAACGGTAACACTATAAATTTTAATGTATTCTAATAATATTTTGAGAGCTGTCGTGGCGCGAAGCACAAGCGACTGTAAAAACTGGTTGTAGGTTCGATTCCCATTCCAGGAAATGAAAATATTTGGTAGTTTTAAACATTTTTATTGCGTTGCTCTGGTAACAAGGCTAAGCGCAGCGTTGAGTTCCGCCACTCAGCACACAATGCCTCAATTCGGCGTAAAGAGGGCAATGAAAATGTTAAAAGAAAACGGAGTGTCTTAACACTAGGTTCTCAGGTTCCCTCTGCTTACCCTGCTATATGCGGGATACAGCGTGATGTTGTAATACATAGCTTTTGACTAAATAATGATGTTAAACTGCGAAGGAAATTTACGTGCTTAATAGGTTAGGAAAATAAAATATGGTCTTTTTCTGGTCTTATAGTTCTGGTATTTTGGTAAGTAAAAGGCAATTAATAATATATTTCCCACTTCTTTCTGCATATTAAAACATGTCGGTAAGGCACGGAGCTCAACGCCACATTTTTTTCTAACCAAATCTGTAAAATACCTTCATGTTATACATTCGGTTTCGGTGCACTACGAATGGTACTATTTAATTTTTTTTTTAGCTCCACCCTGTATCCCGCATATAGCAGGGTAGACAGAGGAATCCTAAGAACCTAGTGTTATGACACTCCGTTCCCCACTTTCCACCGAATTGAGGCATTGCGCGCTGAGCGGCAGAACTCAACGCCGCGCTTTTGCCATGTTACCAAACCCAGGAAATGAAAATACTAAGCATTTACATTTCCTGGATTAGGAATCGAACCCACAATCTGTTGCGTTTATCAAAATCAAAAACGCAATGTACACTATCATAAGTTAACTAAATGCTAGAGTGATTGTCAGTTAACCTCTGATGCACATCAAATGCTTCAACAATTATTGAATTCTACTCCCATTCGCTCGTGAGGAATGAAGATCGATTAATTACTGGCACCGATTACCTTGCGAAGATTGGAGGCAATCTGCACACCCATTAATTTCTAACTGAAGTGAAATTCGCTTCACTCGATTTATATGAATAATAGTTGTTTTATTATTCTTCTTTTATTGTCTTCACGCTGTATCCCGCATATATCAGGTTAGGCAGAGGAAACCTGAGAACCGACGTGTTAAGACACTCCGTTCTCCACTTTCCGCCGAATTGAGGCATTGCATGCTGAGTGGCGGAACTCAACGTCGTGCTTTGCCTTATTACCAAACCCAGGAAATGCTAATACTAAACTTTATATTTACTGTATTGGGAATCGAACCCACAACCTGGAGCGTTTTGGAGCTCTTGTGCCTCTGCGCCTCGTCAGGCGTTGATTTTTTTTCTTCCTTTTTTATATAAATAATATGTATTGTATTATTTTGGTGTTCCTTTTAGTTATTTTGATTAGTTCAAATTGATATTTAAAATTTCGTAACAACCAATGCAAATGACTATTACACGAAAGACAAAGTTTGTTATAGAAATAAAAATAGCACGCTTAAAAGTCATTCCTCGTTGTTATTGCTGTCGTGACAAAAATATCAATACATATAATAGTTTCATGCCAAGAAAATTTAATATTAATATCACATAACTACTCAAACTACTACCACCACCTTAAAGGCCGGCAACGCACCTGTAGCTCCTCTAGTGTTACGCAGGGTTGTGGGTGTGATCACTTATCGCTCGCTTCGATCGCTTGCCTTGTCCTTCCCATAAAAAAAATTTAAAAAAGAATTCGAACAAATGTGCATTTTCAAGTCAATCCAACTGCGAGATTTTCATTTTTTAACATTAATGGAAACTAAATAAATAAAAAAAAGGAAGGTAATAAAAATGTATAAAGACAATGAAATCACTTTCACGATTTACATCAATTAGACAAACTACTTCAATGACAATCTTAGCTAAATTTAAATGGTACCTCAAGAAAAGCACTAGCTACTATAACAAAAAAGCCACATATGAGAAAAAACAACCAGACCTAAAACCTCCTAAATCAGTTAAAAAAAAATTAAATATAATTAAATAAATATTCTTCAAATTTAGGAAGCAAATACAAATAAAGTAAGCTATAAAAGCTAGTTATGTGTTATATATTTGAAATGTGCTAATTAAGTCATTTCATTTGATACCCCACACAGTTTTTTTGTTTTCATTCATGACGTAATTGCCTCTAGATGGCTCCATATAGAATTAGGAATGACGTCACATATCTAAGAACACTTGGAGTATCAAAACTTATCTAATGTCACCTTAATTATATAAATCGGTCCAGGGGTTTGGAAGATATGAGGTAATAAAGAATATTACAAACATACATGATACGCGCGAAAAACACAACCCTCCTCTAAGAGTCGGGTAAAAATGAATTACACAGTCTTCAAGAAGTACTCAAATTAAGATATAATTAATGATCTCTAGAACGAGACAGCTTGAAACTGTTTGCGTAAGAAAATTGACAAAATTGATCTCCACTACGCTGAAACTCCGCAACACCCAGATTTAGTCTATATTGGTTTGATTAAATACCTCATGTACCTGTCTGGAACGTTTCATGGACTGAAATTGAAGATTACAAGTGAAATGGGGACAGTTAAATAGATTTTGCAATTAAATTAAAAAATATTTTTTTGCCTCACGCTGTATCCCGCACATATCATACTCTGATAGATGGTAGAGGGAACCTGAGAACCCAGTGCTAACACGCTTCGTTCTCTTTTTTAACATTTCCGTTCCCCACTTTCCGCCGAATCAAGGCATTGCTGAGTGGAGGAACTCGACGCCGCGTTTTGCGCATTTTTATGTCCTGGAGTGGGAATCGAACCCACAACCTGTTACATTTACAGTCGCACGGTGTGCCTATTCCACGATAGGCCAAAATTAAATGTAATCTTACTATTGATAAATAGAATGGAGTGTTTTAACACTACGTTCTCAAGTTCTCTCTGCCTATCCTGTTATATGCGGGATACAGCGTGAAGCTAAAAAAAACAATCTTTATAAACCATTTTTTTTCTTCCAGATCATAGAGGCGCTGAACTTCTTGCACTACACCACCAGGCAAGTGCACCGCAATATCTGCCCTCATGTCATCATAGTGACTAAACGAGGCACCTGGAAACTGTTTGGATTGGAATTTGCTGGTAAGTATTTCTCTATGTAAGTTTGTTTGTCACGCCAAAACTACTTAACTGATTATCATGATACTTTGAACACATATTCTTAGTAGCACAGACAAAAGAAAATTTAAAAGATACTTACTTAAAAGATACTTATATAGAACTTAAAAGATACTTTTTATTAAAAAAAAAAACTATGAAAATTATATGGACCGAGGTAAAAAAAATTGGTATACATATAGTGTGCATGGAGAAGAGCAGAAATCCAATATTTCTTTTATAATAATGTATCAAAAATACATTAAATTAATAAAACTAGCGTCCCCGTTGACGCGTTAACAACGCGTTGTCTTTAGCGATGTATATGTCACTTTATATAAACATGGATGTCAAACCATGGTAGTGTAAAGTGGCATTTATTTTGTTAATTTAATATACTTTTTATTATTTAAAAAAAATATTACCATTCTGCACTCCTTCTCTATATAAATTATAAGTGTGCCAAGTTTCATGCTCCTCCGTCCGCGTAATTTTCGTAAAAAGGTGTACAAAGTTTTTGATTCACGTATTTATATATAGATAGCAAAGAAAATTTAGTTATCAGTAATCATGTCATGAAAATGTTGATTTTCAAACGACCAAACAACTTACCTTGCATTTTCCATGTATTTTCGATTCATTCACGCCTGACACGAACTAATTCTATTAAAGATAGGTCAAAGTAGAAAAAAACATAAATATATATTAATATTTATACTGGCTTGCGTTACTGAGTGACTAACAGACAACGTACAGGTAAAACTACTGACCATAGATGACTGAAATTTAACATGTACGCTCCTCGGGGAGTGTAGGGAAGTACAAGGAGGATTACTTTAAATTTAAGAAGAAAAAACTAGATTTTAAGTTAAATAATTCTATAAGGCAAAGCGCGACGTTGAGTTCCGTCACTCAGCACGCAATACCTCGATTCGGCGGAAAGTGAGGAACGGAGTGTCTTAACACTAGGTTCTCAGGTTTCCTCTGCCTACACTGGGAACGCGAGGCCAGTCGTATCGCAGAAACATATACGTGTGACTGTAAACGCGACAGGGGGTTTGATTCCCACCCCAGGTACAGGTATTTTTAATAATGAATATTTAGTAATTCCATTTCCTGTGTTTAGTAACAAGGGAAAGCGCGGCGTTGAGTTCCGCCACTCAGTACGCAATTCCTCAATTCGGCGGAAAGTGGGGAACGGACCTTAAAAGAACTGAGTGTCTTAACACTAGGTTCTTAGGTTCCCTCTACCGACCCTGCTATATACGGGATACAGCGTGAAGTTAGTTCACGCAAATATCGTCACGGGGTACAGCTAGTTTTATATAAAATAACTTTATTAATATAACTCATACGTTTAATACCTTAAAATTTGTTCATGCATTTTGATTCCGCCCACGTCCACGTTCACGTTTACTGCCGCCGGTAATAAACTTGCTAGCTTCTAAATTTATTGTTTTTAGTTTATCCGCTATGACCCATGTTTTATTTTATTAAAGTGCCTCCTGCGAGTTATTGGGTATATTTTTTAAATGATTTATATGTGTACACGTAAGTATGGAGGTGTATGAAATTTGGTATACATATAGAGCACGTGGCTACGAAGTGCAGAAAACCTTTGGTTTTTAAAATAATATATCAGGAATAGTACAATTTTTTTTTTAGCTTAACGCTGTATCCCGTTTTGTGGAGGTCTATGTGTTTTCTCACGAATTCAAACACCACTTTCCAATGGTTCTATGGACTGTATATTCTTCTAAACTTGTTACAATGTGTTGAACGTATTCCGAAAGAATGCAATGGTTCCGGCAAATTTGCCTCTTTTTATTTCTCCCTACGTACGCACAATAGCCAACGCCTGGGCGAATTGAATTCGTCTCGTAGATAGATCGTTATTCATTCGTAGCAACTCGCAACAAGCATTGACTATTGTAAGCCTATATTGTACGCAGGGAGATGACAATACACTTCTTTAATTTCTAACCGTCTAATATGATTCTAACCAATTTTCATATATATTAATCACTAATTCTACTAACTATGTCCAACTATTTGTCCGACGTCCGCTACATCCCGTATATATCAGGATAGGCAGAGGGAACATGAGAACCAAGTGTTAAGACACTCTTTTCCCCACTTTCCACCGAATTGAGGCATTGCGTGCTGAATGACGGAACTCAACGCCACGCTTTGCTTTCTTACTAAACCCAGGAAATGAAAATACTAAACTTTTACATTTCCTGGAGTGGGAATCGAACCCACAACCTGTCGCGTTTACAGTTGTACGGATAAAGCGTGAAGCTAAATTATCTAAAAAGTTATCAACAGTTGCATGTTTTGATGAAGGAGATGTTTTGATGAATTATACATAATTTAAAATTGAGCATAGAAAGTTTTAATGTCTGTTAATTATTAATTAGACATTAAATAAAATCTTTTTTGTATTAACTTCACGCTGTATCCCGCATATATCAGGGCAAGCAGAGGGAACCTGAGAACCTAGTGTTAAGACACTCCGTTCGTTCCTTTAAAAATTTTTTTTATAATGCCATAAAAACATGCCATTTTAAATATTACTAGTGTATAGTATGGGGACGTTGACGCGTTAACAACGCGTTGTCTAGTAATGTATATGTCACTTTATATAAACATGGATGTCTACCTACCTACCCTGTTATATGAGGGAAACAGCGTTAAGCTATGTATGTATGTAGTAGTATAATAAATATATTCCCTTGCTTAAGTATGTGTTTGTTTGTTACGCTTTCACGCCAAAACTACTCAACCGATTATCATGAAACATTGTACACTTATTCTTAGTGATATTAAAAAGTACATTGGATACTTTTTATTGAAAATAAATATATATTGTTTATAAAAACAATTGAAAATCTAGCTACTTCATACATATATACATAGCTTCACGCTGTATCCCGCATATAGCAGGGTAGGCAGAGGAAACCTATTGTTAAGACACTCCGTTCCGCACTTCTCGCTGAATTGAGGAATTACGTGCTGAGTGGCGGAACTCAACGCCGCGCTTTGCCATGTTACCAAACACAGGAAATGAAAAAATCCATTTCCTGGAGTGGGAATCGAACCCACAACCTGTCGCGTTTACAATCGCACACTTTTGCCTTTGCGCGACGACAAGTGTCAAGCTACTTCAATGCCTTCAAATGAACGCATATACGCACTATATACTATATAAAACGTTGGTGGTGGTAGGAGGTTCGTCCTCCGTCTGGCTCGCGACCACTATCATGTCAAAGACGAACCGCCAAATATCTTATGATGTGTTCCGGTTCGATGGCATGTAAGCCAGGTTTTCTCCTCTCCCACCTATCCTTTCCCCAAAATGTGGTGGTTCCGATAGCGGACTACTACATTGTCCTCCCCTTCTATCTATATCTTCTAGGTTGGCAACGCATACAACATCTCTGGTGTTGTAGAGGTTCATGGGCGAAGGTAACCACTTACCATCAGGTGGTCCTTCTGCTCGTTTGCCATCCTTTATCCATAAAAAAAAAAAAAAAAAAAAGAAATAGTATGGACTGTCATCGAGAATGAGCGAAGCCGCGGGTAACAGCTAGTATATAATAATTATTAGTAGGCGTTGATTTCATTAATTAAAGCAAAAGAAATGAGCTAAAACTTTGATAAAAACTTTCAGAAGTTTAAAAAGAATTTTCAACGGAGTATTTCAATATTAAAATTTTATAATTCAACATTCTTTATGAATTTTATTCGTGGAATTTTACTGCACCTTGGACGGGAATTAAACTGATTATAATTAAAAAAACAAAAAGATGACTGGCTTCATATGACATGTAGAAAAAAGTGAAATTAATATAAAGTGGGGAACGGAATTGTTGAAAGAGAACGGAGTGTCTTAACACTAGGTTCACAGGTTTCCTTTGCCTACCCGACTTTTTATGTGTATGTTGTCCCATAACTATTTATTCTGTGCACCATTTTTGATAATTCTTCTAGTCCCATTCAAATTTGATTAAAATGTGACGAATACTTTTTAGAACATTTGATTAAAGTCGAGTTTTATTTTTGACTAGCTATAACCCGCCACTTCGCGTGGCCAATGAAAATTTACAATAAGTTCATCATATATGACATATAATTCTTTCTTACATATATTTTTGGTGTCTTCAAACGTTCTCACAGCGCACGCAACGGAAGCCCTCAAGAGTGAATAATTTTCCCCATTTTTTCCACATTTTCCATTATTTCTTCGCACCTTATAGTTGCAGCGTGATGTTATAAAGACTTCCTCGATAAATGTTCTAGTCAACACAAAAAGAATTTTCCAATTCGAACCAGTAGTTCCTGAGATTAGCGCGTTCAAACAAACAAACAAACTGTTCAGCTTTATATATCAGTATAGATTAAAATCTTATATATAATCATATATAAAAACTTAAAATATAGTTATACGCTTTATCTTGCATAGCCTGCTATGTACTCTGTCTTAACACTAGATTTTCTGGTTCCCTCGGCCTACCCCGCTATATGCGGGATACAGCGTGAACCTAAAACAAAAGGACCTAGTGACGAAACACTACGTTCTCCTCATTCCACTCAAAATCGAGACATTAAGTTCCGCCAACACCACCTTATTAGAGATTCCATCATACAGCCTAAAATATTTATGAGCAGATTAAAAAAAACACCGACCTTGCAAAACGCGAAAGGCGTGAAGACCAAAAAAAGTCATAAATTACGATTTCATATTAATTAAATTAAAGCCTGTCGTGGCGCAGATGCACAAGCGTGCGACTGTAAACGCGATAGGTTATGGATTCGATCCCCACGCCAGAAATTGAAAATATTATATAATATTTATATTATATTTTTCCCCTTTCCTACCCATCCTTTCCCCAAAATGTGGTGGTTCCGATAGCGTCCCCATTATGCTCCCCTTCCATCTATATCCTCTAGGTTGGCAACGTATCTACAACATCTCTGGTGATGTAGATGTTCATGGGCGAAGGTAACCACTTACCATTAGGTAGTACTTCTGCTCGTTTGCCATCCGTTATCCATAAAAAAAAAGTAATAATAATAATATTTTCATTTCCTCGCTCTGGTAACAAGGCAAAGCGCGGCGTTGAGTTCCGCCACTCAGCACGCAATGCCTCAATGCGGGCGAAAATGGGGAACGGTGGTTCTTAACACTATGTTCTGCGTTCCCCTCTTACCCGGCTATGTGTGGGTGTATCCCACATAGCGGGAAGCTAAAAAAAAATATTAATTAATTTTCAAGGTCATAAAGCTACGTAACAAAACGCCGAAACCGTACAAATACCGGTTAAAGGCCACATCAAAAACCAAGGATCAAATTTTAATTACTTCCAATATTGTTTTAGTTATTAAAATCTCATTCTAGTACCAGTTACAACGTGCTCGATATTAAACAATGTGAACATCGACAATAAACACTTATAGAACCTCTCAAGGCAAAAATAATATGAATCTATATAGAAATTTATTAATTATATTTTTTAGCTTCACGCTGTATCCTGCATATAGCAGGGTAGACAGAGGGAACCTGAGTACTTAGTGTTAAGACACTCTGTTCCCCACTTTCCGTTGAATTGAGGTATTGCGTGCTGCGTGGCGGAACTCAACGCCGCGCTTGGCCCTTTAACCTTTTAGCCCACAAAATGAAAATACTAAACTTTTATTTTATTTCCTGTAGTGGGCATCGGCAACCACAACCTGTCACGTTTACAGTCGCACGCTTGTGCCTCTGCGTTACGACAGGCGTTATAATGAATGATGTATATATTATAGTAAAATGCAAAAAATATCAACTGCTATGTTTTATAAAATAATTAAGATTTTAACAAAGAAAAAAAAAAGAACAACAACAAATAACAACAGTAAGTAACAAGAAATGTAACTCCAGTATATGTCAAAGTTTAGTATTTTCATTTCCTGGGCTTGGTAGCAAGGCAAAGCGCGGCGTTGGGTTCCGCCACTCAGCACACAATGCCGCGATTCGGCGGAAAGCGGGGAACGGAGTGTCTTAACACTAGGTTCTCACGTACCCTCTGCCTACCCTGCTATATGCGGGATACAGCGTGAAATAAAAAAAAATATATATGTAGAGATATTTCATACGTTTCTCTTTGCAAACAAACCTGAAATCGAAGTCCTGAATTGAATATATTATATACAAATAAACTTTCGCTAGAGTAAAATTGAAATCAAAATAAGCTCACTCAGTCAGGCACGTTCCAACTGCGTCGACCTCTTTAGATTATAAAAGTAGAAGCAGTTATATATATATAAAAAATTCTAAATAACATTTAGTATTTTCATTTCCTGGATCTGGAAACCTTGCAATTTCCATGTATTTTCAATTTATTAAATCATTC
Source organism: Philaethria dido (assembly GCA_033558755.1). Classification (NCBI taxonomy): domain Eukaryota; kingdom Metazoa; phylum Arthropoda; class Insecta; order Lepidoptera; family Nymphalidae; genus Philaethria; species Philaethria dido. The sequence goes on along the minus strand of JAKGSA010000836.1, from coordinate 85,668 downwards.
ACGCCTGACACGAAGTAATTCTATTAAAGATAGATCAAAGTAGAAAAAACATAAATATATATTAATATTTATACTCGCTTGCGTTACTGAGTGACTAACAGACAACGTACAGGTGAAACTACTGACCATAGACGGCTGAAATTTGATATGTAGGCTCCTCGGGGAGTGTAGGGAAGTACAAGGAGGATTACTTTAAATTTAAGAAGAAAAAACTAGATTTTAAGTTAAATAATTCTATAAGGCAAAGCGCGGCGTTGAGTTCCACCACTCAGCACGCAATACCTCTATCCGGCGGAAAGTGGGGAATGGAATTGTTGAAAGAGAACGGAATGTCTTAACACTAGGTTCCCTCGGGTTCCCTCTGCCTATCCTGCTATATGCGGGATACAGCGTGAAGCTAAAAAGAACTATAAATATACATACATATATGGCGATAAAGTAACAAATGACAGCTAAGACTACTATTTGTTCATTGTTTAAGAACAATCCACCTTTGTTCTAAGCTGTCTCAAAGAAAGTTACAAGTATGCCTGTAATTGTTCATAAGAACCTTACAGACGCTAGATTCAACTAAGACAAACTTAAAATGCTAGAACACTTTGTGGATAGAAAGTCGGTGACTTTGATTCAAGCGATGACTGTGAGATAATTTTATGTGTAACTAAACAGTTATTATTAAGAGAAATTAACACAAAGTACATTTTTAAAAGAAAGGTATAAAAATTGCGCCTGTCGTGGCGCAGAGGCCCAAGCGTGCGACTGTAAACACGACAGGTTGTGGTTTCGATTCCTCCAGGAAATATAAAAGTTTAGTATTTTCATTTGCTGGGTTTGATAACAAGGGAAGACGTGGCGTTGAGTTCCGCCACTCAGCACGCAATGCCTCGATTCGGCGGAAAGTGGGGAACGGAGTGTCTTAACACTAGGCTCTATATGCGGGACACAGAATGAAGCTAAAAAAAAAAAAAATTGAACGCAGAGGGACTTAAACCCGCGCCTCTTGGAAACCATCTTTGCAGTATTATCACATGTCAAATAAATTATAAGAAGCGTGTAAGAATTTCGATGCAGCTTGATAAATCGTCCAACGGTTTCTAAAAGGAGCGGGTTTAAGTCCGGCTATGTTCAATTTTTTATAGGTATTCTAAAAAACGTATCCCTAGTGTGTAAATAACACTTTAAAACATCATAAATACTTTTAGTGCTTATTGGAACAAAGTTTCTTATCGCACGTTGCGAAAGGGGGCTAGACGGAAAAAATTTAAGAGCAAAAGTTGTAACGACACTTTTTGCTATAGATGCCGCGCCGTACGACGTGCGCGTGTTTCTCTCTCATTCTCTCATATAAAGCAAGTCAGTTATTTTCGTTTCGTGTTTCTATGTCGCATTGAACAGTGTGATGTCGCGACGATTATTTTTATTATAACTTAAAAGAAATAAAATTTTATTACAATTCCTTCAGTAATTAATCGAAAGGAACTTCGTTCCATCCGGGTGTCCCTTGACAACTCTCATCTTTTTTATTTCTCTGTATTCCCTAAAAGAGTTCTATATTTATTTATTTTTTAGCCTCACGCTGTATCCCGCATATATCAGGGTAGGCAGAGAGGGAACCTGAGAACCTAGTGTTAAGACACTCCGTTCCCCACTTTCCGCCGAATTGAGGCATTGCGCACTGAGAGACGGAACTCAACGCCACGCTTTGCCTTGTTACCAAACCCAGGAAATGAAAACACTAAACTTTATATTTCCTGGAGTGAGAATCGAACCCACAACCTGTCGCTTTACAGTCACACGCTTGTACCTCTAGGCCACGACAAGTGTTTAGGTGAACTAAGTAATAAATTAACAATACAATGTAAATACCAATTTAACAAGCTTTAAACGAAATCGTTACAACATTTTCTAACCCAACGTTTTTGTGGCTTATTGTTCAAACGTACCTTTGACTATACGATAGTCAAATACGTGAACGCTAGTTACTAGTTAGTACTGTGGAACGAACTCAAAAGCTAATACATTTGAAAGCTGAAAATATATGTTTTTGGCGAATGAATTTGTACTTACGTCCCTAGTGTTCTATTTGTATCTAGTGTCTATACACTCTGTTCTCCGCTTTTCACCTGTATTTGAGATATTAAATGTTATTTAGGGATGAAAATAATTTAAATATGATAGCCAAAGAGAACGGAGTGTCTTAACACTAGGTTCTCTGGTTCCCTCTGCCTACCCTGCTGTGTGTATGTAATAGCATAAAGCTCATTTTATACTTTACTATAGTAGCTTAGTGGAAACGCGTCTAACTGTAAAAATAGTATGAAAATAAGGAAATACATCGTTGAATATGAGATGTAGAGAAGGGAGAGTATTGACACGAAGTTCTCTGATATAGCAGGATAGGCAGAGAGTCGCATATAGTGGTTTGGTGGTAGGAGATTCGTCCTCCGTCTGACGACCACTATCATGTCAAAGACGAACCGCCAAACATCTAATGATGTGTTCCGGTTCGATAGCATGTAAGCCAGGCTTTCCCTATTCCCACCCATCCTTTCCCCAGAATGTGGTGGTTCCAATAGCGAACTACTACATTGTCCTTCCCTTCCACCTGTATCTCTTAGGTCGACAACGCGTTTACAACACATCGGTATTATAGATGTCCATGGGCGAACGTAACCACTTACCATCAGGCGGTCCTTCTGCTCCTTTGCCCTCCGTTATCCATAAAAAAAAAAAAGGAAACTTAGTGTTAAGACACTCCGTCCTCTTAACATTCTCGTGCTCCACTTTCCGCTGAATTGAAAGAGCGGTGAGTGGCGGAAGTCAAAGCGCTTTGCCTTTTTACCTTATTGCATTAAAATACTAAATATTAATTATTATAAACATTTAATATTTTCCTTCCCTAGAGTGGAAATCGAACCCACAACCTGTCGCGTTTACAGTCGCACGCTTATGCCTCAAGACACGTTAGGCCTCATAGGTATAATTTTTAAATAGAAGTAGAATTATTTTAAGTAATCTGGGCGGAAAATAGCTGAAGTAAATTTTCACTGAGCTACCTAATTTTAGAACAATGAAAAGCTTTTAACACCATTTATTAGGTATTTACCAAAATTTTACCAAAATCTTAGATTTACTAATCTATATATAAATACGTGAAGCAAGAACTTTGTAGCACTTTCTACGAAAATTACGCGGACTGAGGAGCATAAAACTTGGCACACTATAGTTTATATAGAGAAGTGCAGAATGCTATTTTTTTTTTAATAATGTATAAAAAGTATATTAAATTAATAATATAAATGTTACCATCGATTGACACCTGTCGTGGCGCAGAGGCACAAGCGTGCGACTGTAAACGCGACAGGTTGTTGGGTTCGATTCCCACTCCAGGAAATGAAGAATTTTAATTTTCTAGGTTTGGTAACAAGGCAAAGCGTGGCGTTGATTTCCGCCACTCAACACGTAATGCCTCAATCTGGCGGAAAGTGGGGAACGGAATTGTTGAAAAAGAACGGAGTGTCTCAACACTATGTTCTCAGGTTCCCTTTGTCTACCCTACTATATGCGGGATACAGCGTGAAGTTAAAAGAAAAGAAAAAAAAACATGGATTGACATTCACGTTTATATAAAGTGACACATACATACATTGCTAAAGACAACGCGTTGTTAACGCGTCGCCGGGGTCACTAGTATGAATGAATATTTTTATAGTGTCTCGCTCTATCCCTCATAGCAGGGTAGAGAGAGAGACTAGTGTCACGACACTCTGTTCTCTTCTGCCCGAATTAGAAACATTGCGTATTGAGTGATGTGTTCATATTTAGTACTTATTATTTTTTAATATATTTTCTGTTAAAGTAATATTCAACATACTTAAATTTTAACAAAAAAAAAAGCTTACTTAAAATAAAAGACAATTATTACGAATAATTACTACGTTGTGGATTCGTTTCCCACTCCAGGAAATTTTCATTTCCTGGGTTTGGTTACAAGACAATGCGCGGCGTTGAGTTCCGCCCAGCACGCAATGCCTCAATTTAGCAAGAAGTGGGGAATGGAGTGCCTTGACACCAGTGGTAAGGGGTGAAACTTTTAGTTAGGCAAACCGGTAAATTTACCGGGAAGCCGATATAGGATGTGAAGGTATTTAGTAATTTCACAATGGAATTCCTTTTTTTTAGGTCTTTAAAATGTCAGAGCTGGTTTTTATATCCAATATTATGCCAATTTTATGCCCAATATTTTCATCTTTCATCATTTATTTTTTTTTTGTTCTTGTTAGGTTTCGTACTTGTACTTTGAAAAGTTAGGCAACCCGGTGCGAACCGTGTTGTATGGACGCTTCGTCTCGCTTCTCTCTGTGTTTTAATTATTTAATATATATTTTTTATTACTCAAATAAAAAAAGGACAAAAATTGATTAGGGCAGGTGAAATCAGGCGGGTATACATGATTTCCCATAGGAAAGTCTTGAAATGTTTGCGACGACTACACTCCGTTCTTATATATAGATACATATAAAAAGAGGCCGTCATAGCGCAGTGGAACGTTTGACTGTATATACTATGGCTACACTCCGTTCCGCACTTTACGCCGAATTGAGGCATTGCGTGTTGAGTGGCGGAACTCAACGCTGCGCTTTGCCTTGTTACCAAACCCAGGAAATGAAAAATTCCATTTCCTGGAGTGGGAATCGAACCCACAACCTGTCGCGTTTACAGTCGCACGCTTGTGCCTCTACGCCACGAAAGACATTTGCTACTTTCCGCCCGATTTTACGACATTGATCGATTCCCGCTCGAAACTATTTTCATTTCTCTACTCAGACAAGATAATACGCGGCGTTGTGTTCCGTCACTTTAAAAACAAAACGTGAAGCTAAGTTACGTTACATTATATAAGTACTTGTATATGCTATAAAAGTTCTAAGTACATACATACATAGCTTCACACATCACATACATACATAGGCAGAGGGAACCTAGTGTTAAGACACTCCATACCCCCCTTTCCGCCCAATTAAGGCATTACGTGCTGAGTGGCGGAACTCAACGCCGCGTCACCTTGTCACCAAAGTTCAAGTTCTAAGTATGCTTATAAAAAATGAAATATAAAATTTTCCTTATAATTTAAAAGTTCTAGCTAGTTACGGTACTTTTAGCGCATCGCAAGGAAACTGATTATTTACTTAAGTGAGTTTCATTTCTAACGGTTGGTTAGACACGTTGCTCGTTAACGTCTGATATAGTTTATGTAGAGCGAAGCAACTTATTTACAATAAGGAACTGGGAAAAAGATACTCATGATATAAAAATCTAAGCTAATATATTAACGTTGCCTTAGGTTAGTTTTGGAGTTCCAAGAAAATGAACTACAAATTACGATTTACTCATAAACAACTCATTAGATCTGAAAGCTTCAAAATTGAGTAGGTTCTCAATTCGACTGCCTTCGACTTTCCCTGTGAGGGGACAGGGTTAGAATACAATTCCCCTCCACAGCCAGTAGCGTCCCGTACGAGACAGATAACCCAGTAGTTAATCAGTAGAAGGTTCGTCCTCCGACTGGCTCGCTACCACTATCATGTCAAAGACGAACCGCGAAATATCTAATAATGTGTTCCGGTTCGATGGCATGTAAGCCAGGTTTCCCCCTTTCCCACTCATCTTTTCCCCAGAATGTGGTGGTTACGATAGTGGACTACTACATTGTCCTCTCCTTCCATCTGTATTCTCTAGGTTGGCAACGCATCTACAACATCTCTGGTGCTGTAGATGTCCATGGGCGAAAGTAACCACGTACCATCAGGCGGTCCTTCTGCTCGTTTGTCATCCGATATCTATAAAAAAATTATCTCATAACTTTTTACTGAGGGAACCAATTTTGATGTAATTTCTATTGTTGTCGCATTTAAATTTAGTTAAGATGTGACGATTAGGTTTTGAATTATTCCTAATATTGTTTTAGCTTTTAATGCAATTATTACTTTTTTTTATTATTCTATAACGTGACGCTTTTTCGTTACACTAATTTTCTAATTATGATTGTAAACAAGTTCCAAATAAGGCAAAGTGAGGTGTTGAGTTCCGCCACTCAGCACGCAATGCCTCAATTCGGCGGAAAGTGGGGAACGGAGTGTTCACTTTACCTACCCTGCTATATGCGGGATACAACGTGAAGCTAATAAAAAAAAAACGAGTTCGACTTCAAAATAATGTTTTACCTAAAAATAAGCTATTTTCTACATCCTACACGAGACGTACGAGAATATTAAATTAAATTAATTATGTTAACAAAATTTCAAAATAAATTGAAAAGCGCGTGGTTAAATTATTTAGTGGCTGCTCCCAAGAGCCGACTTTCGCGCACAAACTATAATAACGTTAGCTCATGTTTAATACTGTATAAACACCTGTGGCACATCCACGTTGAACTAATCGTAATACCCTTAGTGACGCAGAGGCACATGCGTGCGACTGTAAACGCGACAGGTTGTGGGTTCGATTCCCACTCTAGGAAATATAAAAGTTTAGAATTTTCGTTTCCTGGGTCTGGTAACAAGGCAAAGCGTGGCATGAGTTTCGCCACTCAGCAAGGTCTCAATTCGGCAGAAAGTGGGGAACGGAGTGTCCTAACACTATGTTCACAGGTTCCCTCTGCCTACACTGCTATATGCGGGATACAGCGTGAAGCGCATTTAGAATCATACACAATCTTCCTCCATCATAATGTCCTCTGAAAAGTTAAGATTTTAACAAAAAAAAAACAGACCTCAAATAAAGTTTGCTATAAAATACAATTATTACGAATAACTTAAAAACTACTCGTCAGATCTTAACTAAATTTCAATAAGATTACACCAGAAGCATTAGCTGTCATATAAACAAATGACAATCAAAATTGGTTCACCTTTTTTTATATATACATTACCGTATAACTTTTTTCTGAACTGCTGAACCAATTTCGATGATTCTTTTTTTTACAGCTAGCGTTTAGTTGTAGTTAGTGTAGTTTTTGAGTTTTTTGTAACAATTTTACGTTATTGATTTTCTATTTACGTTAAAATTTTAATTATCTAAGCATGTGTTATTAAATTAACGCTGTATATACAGTAGGGTACGCAGAGAGAACCTAGTGTTAAGACACTCCGTTCCATACTTTCCGCCGAGTTGAGGCATTGCGTGCTGAGTGGCGGAACTTAACGCTGCGCTTTGCCTTTTTACGAGACCCAGGAAATGAAAATACTAAACTATTACATTTCCGAGAGTGGGAATCAAACCCACAACCTGTCGCGTTTACAGTCGCACGATTGTGCATTGCGGGCTGAATGGCGGAACTCAACGCCGCGCTTATTAATATTAACATATAAATTTATTTGAATATATATCACAAAAGCTTCAGACTGTGTCAGTAACTTAATATTATCAAAGTGATCGGTACTTAAATGAAATTTCGAACTTGAGTTAAGGCCGGTCGAGGAGTTAGTCTATTACTTTCAATGACTTATTAATATACAATACATAATACAAATAAACTGTAACATTTTGTTCAAGAATATCTTCAATGTTCATTAAAATTGTAGTGAATAAAGCTAAGTGTAATATCCGTTTTGTTTGCAACTACCAAGTCATATTTAATTTCAATTAAATGAAATTTGTGTTGTTTTTTTGGATTTATATGATTTTTTTTTATTATTATTTATATGATGATATGTTATCATTAAAAGACCGGCAACGCAAGTGTAGCTCCTCTGGTGTGCGGCGGCCACACGGGCCGTGTGCGGCGGTGATCACTTACCATCAGGTGACCCCAACGCTAGTTTACCTTGTCCTTTCCATAAAAAATAAGAAAAAAAATATCACAACCTAGTGTCAAGACACTCTGTTCACCGCTTGCCATCAGAATTGAGACATTTGCGAGTAATGTAGCGGAAGTTAACGCCGCGTTAATAAAATTATCATAATAACATAGATTATATTAATTATAACCCCCGGTCGTTCAACTTTGGCATAATATTATACTGACCTGTTGCGTGTCACCTGGATAAACTGGAGTATTGGGGCATGCGAGTACGTCAGCTGTGTGTAGTGTAATCAAAATAGATGTATAGAATAGAATAGAATTTATAACATAATTATATATATATATATATATATATATATATATATATATGTATGGTACACAATTATATTGTTTTGTTTTGTTTTTATAAAAAAATAAATTAAATAAAAATAAAAAAATCTTTCTTTGCGGGAAAGTTGGCCTTGAGTGTTTTCATTCTGTCTTCTGCATTTTCCGCCATAAATCAAGAAATTGGTTTTTGAGTTGTGTTAAAATCGTGCTTTGTCTTAACAAAGTGTGGAACTAATATTTTTTTTAGCTTCACGCTATATCCCGCATATAGCAGGGTAGGCAGAGGGCACCTGAGAACTTAGTGTTAAGACACTCCGTTCCCCACTTTCCGCCGAATTGAGGCATTGCATGCTGAGTGGTGGAACTCAACGCCGCGCTTTACCATGTTACTAAACCCAGGAAATTAAAAACAAAACTATAACATTTCCTCGAGTGGGAATCGAACCCACAACCTGTCGCGTTTACAGTCGCACGCTTGTGCCTCTGCGCCACGACAGGCGTCAATCTTATTAAAATATTTATTAATATTTGCTTAGAAATTAACCAATAACCCTAAATTGCATTTCGCCATCACTCACGCTAACAAGAATATGAATATTCTGTAAGGTCCGCGGAACAGGCATCTCATATCGTGCCTACTCTGTATGTCAGTCTATTTGAAGTCTGTGCTCAGTAAGTAAAGGCAAGAGATTGCAATGTAAATATATCATTATTTTAATAGATTTTCTTATTAATATACGTACATATGTACTCAGTTATTTGCGGGATACAGCGTGAAGCTATATATGTTATATAGCTTCACGCTGTATCCCGCTAATAACTGAGTAGGCAGAGAGAATCTAGTGTTAAGACACTCCGTTCCCCACTTTCTAATATCTATATATAAATACGTGAAACAAAAACTTTGTACCCCTTTTACGAAAATTACGCGGACAGAGGAGCATGTAATTTGGCACACTTATAGTTTATATAGAGAAGGAGTGCAGAATGCTAATATTTTGTTTTAAATAATGCATAAAAATTATATTAAATTAATAAAATAAATGTTACACACACTACCATGGCATATTTACTTAGGAGTGTAAGTTGAAATTTTCCGGTTTTAACAATTATCACATTGGCTTTTTTAACTCTACACATATCTGAACATGGTGTTAAGACACTTTGTTTTTCATATATGGTGTTTTTTTTTTGTCTACAGAGCCTATAATGGGGCCCGATCCAACTGATGTGGTCGCTGTGCCTCCATGGTCCATCAAAATTGCTAAAATTTGCCAACCCTGCTTGGATTACTTGGGTAAGTTGCTTAATAGATGTTTTTTTGGATTCTCTTAAGAATTCCTTATCTGTTTTAGCCTTGTCAAGTAACAAAAAAAAATTAAAATACGTTAACAAATGCTACGATCCACGTAACCCCATAGTGATCATAAAAACCATTATAAAAATAGTAAATAACTGATAATATCTATTATATCAAGTAGAATAAGTGAAACATTTCTTTCTCTATCAATATTTATTAAAATAAAATTAAAATGAATCTTTGATATTATGTTCATTCTTTAAGTAACAGTATTTTAGAAAACCATTTTGTGTGGAATTCATTTAAAAATATCTGAAGTATTGAAAAAAATCAAATGAGCAACTAACTGAGTACCTGTTTAGCAGAAAAACAATCATAAAGGGGCAAAAAGGGATCAATTTTTCCTCGAGAGTCGCTAGCTAATGGTATCTTAATTATTTGTCTCTAATCTTGGTCTATAATCTATATTATTTGAATGTCGAATCTTTTATAATATATTAGTTTTTGTGAATCCTCCTTATCATCTAAGTACTCATCCGAATAAGATGTTTGCCAACATGAACCAGCTTGGCAAAGCACTGGCTTACTCCGAGGAAACGGATCCCCATTTGATAGATTTGGACCATCTATTTATACTTAGTGGTGGTCAAAATATTAATAGCGCGATCGAGGCATCCTTTCTATCTTTATGTCCTTATTCAGTCCATACGACTGCTAGAATGTAAAAAGAATGTGCAATCATATCACATAGAATTTTAAGTCAATTGGGAGACAATTTGGAACCATAATTACTGACCAGTCGTTTAATAAAAATTAAAAATCTTTTAAATAAATCAATTATGATCCTCAGACTGTCCAACTCCATCTCCCGGCACAGGGGCTATATATAGGTCAAATTAATCGAAATCTATCTGAACGTATAAAGCTAGATGTCGCTGATACTAAATAAGGAATAGTAAACACACTTTAACAACTCCAAATTTAGTTTAAAATTATAAATTAATAATCATGGTAATAGAAAAGTAAGAAATACTTCAAATGTTACAAATGTCCCAATTTCTTTTGTTACTGCGATTTTTGCAGTAGTTTTAGTATCTAAAGCCACTGCGCCAAGAGTCATTGAATTGGTTAAATTAATATCACGTGGATGTTCCCCCTAGCGCCCGAAGCGCAATTGAATGCGCACTGCAACATATTGTCCGATATGTTCTCTCTCGGACTCATCATTTGCGCGCTCTTCAACCACGGCAGACCACTCCTGCAGACCAACAACAATCCAATGCTTTATGTGAGGCAGATTGAATGCGTAAGTATTAAAATTTTAATAATTCTTACTATAATGGTTAGAAATTTCTAGAATGTACCCTATAATTGGGTAACCAATGCAATTGATAGGAAACGCTCCTGTCGTTTCCTATCAAATTCAATTTTTTTTTAAATTAGCCAAAAAAAATTCTGAACGTAATTACCTAGTTTACGGTCAAAGGCAATTTATGCTGTTAACCGCGGAATAAAAACTCCATTGCTTAATGACTTACGAGCGGCTTTATGATGATCGAATTAATAAGCGATTTAACGTTTTATTAAGCAATTTCTATGGAAAGAGGATTCTCAATTTATCCGCGCTCCAATTGATATATCAGGATATAATTTTGGAACCGTAAGTAAATGTATGAAATCAATGAAATTTTAAATATTTTGCAAGTAGTATGTGATCAAAAGGCCTTGAGTCGCTCCCAAGTATCTTATATCTGTAAATATTGAAACCAATAGACAATGTTTTCTTATAATACATAATGAAGGTTTTAACATAAAAAGGAAAACAACATCAAATAAAGTACACTAAAAAGTTATATTTAAAGTCTAATTCTAAGTCAGATGTTAACTAAATTTAAATGGAACCTGTTGCCTGTTGTGCAGCTGAGGCACAAGCGTGCAACTGTAAATGTAACAGGTTGTGGGTTCGATTCCCACTCCAGGAAATGTAAAAGTTTAATATTTTCATTTCCTGGGTTTGCTAATAAGGCAAAGCGCGTCGTAGAGTTCCACCACTCAGCACGCAATGCCTCAATTCGGCGGAAAGTGGGGAACGGAGTGTCTTAACAGTAGGTTCTCAGGTTCCCTAAAAAAAGGTATATTCTAAGTCTAAATCTAAGTTAGATGTTAACTAAATTTAAGGAACCACATCAAAAGTACTAGCTATCATAAAAAAAACAACCATCAAAATTGGTTCACCTGTAAAAAGTTATGCGGTACAACACATTAAAAAAATCAATCAAATTAATAACCTCCTTTTCCTGAAACCGGTTAAGAGCAAACCTAAACAAAACTTTCTCATCTGTAACAATTAAGAAGATATTAGTGAAAGTGTAAATAACAATCAATGTAAAAACATCTTACAAGTCTGGCACAACAGCTGAATAAATAATTTGCGAGGCTTAACAGTACTAATTAAAGCTAAATTGAAAATACCTGAGAATAATACACATACATACATACATACATAGCTTCACGCTGTATCCCGCATATAGCAGGGTAGGCAGAGGGAACCTAGTGTTAAGACACTCCGTTCCCCACTTTCCGCCGAATTGAGGCATTGCGTGCTGAGTGGCGAAACTCAACGCCGCGCTTTGCCTTGTTACCAAACCCAGGAAATGAAAGACACCATTTCCTGGAATAATAATATTCTTTATTGCATATAAAGTTTATAAAAAAATAAAAGACAATAGAACTGGATGTCCACAAAAGTAGACTTATCTCTAGAAGAGATCTCTTCCAGTCAACCTGTGGAAGTGGAAACGTAACAGGTAGCAGGATTGAAGTTCAGCGCAATGAAAAAAATAATAATAATTACTTAAGAGACGCAAGACATCTATAATATATTT
>JAKGSA010000836.1:46519-65654 GCA_033558755.1 Philaethria dido | reverse complement strand
ATATATATATATATATATATATATATATATATATATATAGCGTTTTCAACAACTTATATCCTTTCATCAAAATATATATATCTTACACCTTTTTACAGACGTCCTCTCTTATTGCTATCCAAAACATATCAGAATTTATATCTGATAGAGCGCTACACAACATTGTTTTGGGTAAAGTTAAAATTTTGCTTGAAAAAAATCAGAGCGATGTGAAAGTCATAAGTTTGATACTTGGGTTTTATGAGAAAGTCCTATTTCGCTTGGAAAGGAATCACATCTTGGAAGAAGTAATTCCCACTCTGCTTTCCATGAGGTTGACTGATCCTGATATTATCACTCGAGTAGTCAGTAAGTAGATATTTTACTATTCTAAGAACAAAAGGTATTTTAGAAATAGCATCGTGTGTCTAGTTATCTTAGTTAATTATGAGTAATTAGCTATCTCTAGAAGACTAGAAGAGAGAAAGAAGCTATCTCTAAATAGTTTTTGTTCTAGATTTATTTCTTACTTTATACTATTATTAATATAAGGTGCATAGCGAATTGACTTTATTAGCGCAATGCGTTACTGCGACTATAAGTTGGTCTACTGCGAATTTGTGCTATATCCTGATATTTAATATTCCATGTTCTTACATTAAAATTATTAGGGTAGTGCTTATAGTACGTCTTGTTACAGAACTGTACAAGTCCATGCTTTTGGAGAGGAAGTTTGCACTTACCACTAACGTGATGGCGACAAAGATGATACCATCGCTGGCTCCGCAAACCATTAACCCATCTCTGAGTCTCGACCAATTTGGGACTCTTATGGAGGTAAGAGCAGAATACCGTTTTTTCTGTAAATTATAGGCTTACATTTCACCGTATCAAGCCTGATGATGATGTGATCTTCAAGTACACCCCTAACTTGAAACCCTAAACAAGAAAAGAAAAAAAAGAAAGACATACATACATACATACATACATAGCTTCACGCTGTGTCCTGCATATAGCAGGGTATGTAAAGGGAACCTAGTATTAAGACGCTCCGTTCCCCACTTTCCGCCGAATTGAAGCATTGCGTGCTGAGTGGCGGAACTCAACGCCGCGCTTTGCCTTGTTACCAAACTCAGGAAATAAAAATTCCATTTCCTGGAGTGGGATTCAAACCCACAACCTCTCACGTTTACAATCGTACGCTTATGCCTCTGCGCCACGACAGGCGTAAAAAAAGAAAGAGCGGTTTTGTATTTCGTAGGCCGGAAATAAGTTTAATTGCCTTGCAGTACAAATAAAAAACAGATTCAAAGCACTTTGTCCGTACACTAGGACCATCATATACGCAGAGACAATAAAGTTATGAAATTCCACTCCGAAATGTATGCAGTAATAAGCTGTAATAAGCAAAAACAATCACTGTAAATGAGTATCAACGAGGGTCTTCTTCGTATAACTTCCTAATACGTCTCTCAATGGATGTCTAATACCTGTAATTGGTACTTGGCAAAGTGGTCCTTTGATTGCATTGGGAGCAGTATTCCATACATGTTCTTACTTAAAATTTAGCTAGCGTTAAAAATAATTAGATTGAAGTATGATTTTATATTTAAAAAAAGGGCTTACCCTTTTTTTCTCAATTTGTTGGTTTTTACTGATTAGAAACTTTTTACTGAGTAAACCAATAATTGGTTATTAAAATTATTTTGGTCATTATTTTTAACCATTTAAATTTAATTAAGATCTGATGAGATCCGTTATCCATAAAAAAAAAGTAGTTTTGAGTTACTCGTAATAACGTTTCAGTGTATTTTATATGAAAATAATGTAGATTGAAGACAAAATAAAACTAGACAGTTTTCAAATTTGCGTATAATAATTATTAACTAAAACTTTGTTATAACGCTTGACATGGCGCAGAGGCACAAGCGTGTGACTGTGCGACTGACGCGAGAGGTTGTGGGTTCGATTCCCACTCCAGGAAATGTAGTATTTTCATTTCCCGGGTTTGGTAAGAAGGCGAAGCGCGGCGTTCAGTTCCGCCACAGCACGCAATGCCTCAATTCGACACTAGATTCTCAGGTTTTAGGTTCGGGATACAGTGTGAAGCTAAAAAAAAACTGTTATGTGGAGCAGTGTAACAATTGATAAAAAAGAATAGAATGATTGGAGAAGGTATGCCAACTGGCAAACAGATTTGGGAAAAAATTCAAAACGAAGGGTTTTAGCCAATTATTAAAAAAAAAGGGTGTTCTAACGTAAAGCAAAATATTGTAAATATACAAATCTAAATAAAGGTATATTATTGTGGATTATTTATTCATGTTATATTTATATTATATATACATATATATCATTTTCAATTTGCTTTTACGCACCTATATATGTATTTCCTATATAAAGAAGTTTGGTTGGTAGAGAATGCTAGTTAGCGTTAAGCCCGCCTTTTGTACATTTTTATTTTAATATAATTTTAACTAAAACTTCTCATATAAAAGACAATTTCTATTAATATGTAATCAGGACGCCGATACAGAGGACAGCAACGTTGTTAGCATCAATTCCATTACCGCTCTATTTGCTTGAGACAAAGCGTATTAGCCGTTAAACACTTTGCTATCACTTTTCCTTTCACGAGGTACAAATAAATACTGTAGGTACTGTACTGCACTGTACTGCGTCCCCATTGACGCGTTAACAACGCGTTGTCTTTAGCAATGTGTGTATATGTCACTTTATATACATGAATATATAAATGAAAGCACGCATCGTATATAAATAGTGATTGTGGGTTCATTTCCCACTTCAGGTTATGTAAGGTTTAGTATTTTCATTTCCTGGATTTGGTAACAAGGCAAAATGCGGCGTTGAGTTCCGCCACGCAGCACGCAATGTCTCTATTCGGCACAGAGTGTCTTAACACTAGGTTCTCAGGTTCCCTCTGCCTACCCAGCTATATGCGGGATACAGCGTGAATAAAAAAAACCGAAAAAAAGGAAATACCATTTTATAAATTCATATCATTTAACGTATTATATTTTACTTACTTTTTGATCTGTACATTTATTAAAAGTTATTCCTCCAATATAAAGGGATTCGCTCTTATAAATGGATATTTAATAACTTTGTGACAAGATTAACGAAATAAGTTGGAAAAGTTTCTTCTATCGTAAATATTTATATTTCAAAACATATTAGATGAAATTGAATGCTTATCATGTACGTATATAATACACAGGACATACTTTTAATATACCTTCTTATATTTGGTCATTTATTTACTATTGAACTTTTATGTACATTGAAGTATAAAGTTAACATTTTTACATATATTTTCTCTATTATAATAAACTCTCTCTTCTCTCTCTTTTTTTTAGTGGTCTTCTACACTCCTCAAAAAAATAACGTAACAAATTTCATCTTTTTAAGGCCAGTACTTTTGCCTGTACATTGTCTGTCAGTCACTAAGTAAAGAAAACGTTTTATACATATACTATAACTAGCTTTCCGCCTGCGGCTTCGCCCGCGTGGAATTCGGTTATATCAAGCGACATGGTAAGGAGTAGCCTATAGTCTTTCCTAAGGTCTAGACTATTTGTCCAAATTTGGTTAAGTGGTTTAGGTGTGAAAGTTGTAAACAGTTGAATAATCTTACATGATTTTATGTTTGACAATAAGGAACTTCCATACAAACTTTCATCCCCTATTTCAACTCCTTCTTCCATTTTTTTTTCGCGATAAAAAGTATCCTATGTCCTTTCTCAAGTTCAGTTCTATCTTCATAAAGAATTTCATCAAAATCGTTTCATTGGTTTAGGCGTGAAAGCGTAACAGACAGACAGACAGACAGAGTTACTTTCGCGTTTATAATATTAGTAAGGAATTTATCTTTATTACATAATTATAAAAAAATCAAATAATTGTACAGATACTATATGACATGCTGGAAAACATTGATAAATCCCAACGGCTCAAGTTGAAGCCGGATCCAGCGGCACCGAGCCCGGAGCGACGCGCTCTCCGCCACCAGATGAGTACAGACAATGTGACTGCTCCTCCCTTTAACATACCTAACTTGCGAGTTGAGCAACGCAAGACTTCCAGCGCCGAGGACATGGCACGCAAGAACTCTGTGACCGCCCCACCGACTACCACCACAGCTAACACTGGCAGCGTGGGGGGCTTCAAAGGTACGTGTCAATAGTTTTAATCAAGTTTTGGATGTGATATCATTTTTATATGAAAAAAACGCGTGTACAACGTTTTTAGGTACAGGAATCGGACAATGGTTCTTTGGATCCAGCAACTCTACAAATAATGACAGCAACTTCTTGCGCGTCGCGAGCGTGTTCCCCAACCGCCGCCTGTCCGATAACACTCTGATGACACCAAAGATTAAGATTGCTCCATCTTGCGCGTCGTCCCCCGGCGGAACTCCCGGAGGAACCACAGGCTTACCGACTCGCCGCCACTCCAGCATTGGGCCTCAGGAGCGCCGCGGATCCGCTGTCAACTTGTCACCACCCACTGTAAGTCGTTCGACTGCAACCAATGAAATCATTCAACACATTTCATTTGCCACATTTAATAATATAAAATAATCACCATGTAATGAGCAGAAGACGGGAGGTTGCAGTAATCTCTTTCAGCCCACAGCGTGTGTGTTAATGGTGAAGTGACGGTATTATTTTGACAGGTCCATCAATACAGAGGGCGGGGCGGCTCAGGCTCGAGCCTGTCCGTGCCATCCACTTCGCATTGCGTTGTAAGTGATGTGTATCACCCAAACCCGCCTCGCAACGTGTTCCTGAATCCTATGTTGAATGTCAACTTGAAACGGCTTAAATTAATGTGGACTGTTCTCTTCTGCGGTCGGGTCTTCTTCCCACATGGACTGGGAGAGATCGTGTCATTCCTCATCATCACCATCATACACGCCCATCTGCACGAACTTGATTGGCGTTCTATCACACATTGCGAACTACTTCCGTCTAATCATGTCTCTCATTGCATAACATCGCTGCTACTTCCATTCCGACAAGGAAACTTAACCTTCAATGATAATGAAGTGGTGCATGCTGGTCATTCTGTATTGTTACCAACTCGCGATGCATGATGCCTGTCACTTAACTGTGGCGACCCACCTCGCCGGGAGTTTAGCTTCTCCCAGCTATCAGCGCTACCATGCTCCTTTATCTGCGGTTTCCCAAAGGATCCTCGTCGATGCTGTATTTTATCGTTATAATAATTGGCAATAAATTTTGAAATTAGTTGTAATAAAATGTATTCAAAATTCTAAATTTAGAACTCATACAACACAATGATTATTACATGAAATTTTCGTGAGACTGTAACGTGGAAACACTTACACCTCTCAATGAAAATATGTCGACAGGAGCTCTCGCTCTGCTAGCGCTTACTCTATGTTTTAATAAGTGTTAAAGGAATCAGGTCAAAGTCATCATTCCATCCATCTCGTGGCTGCGGCCGAATGATATACGCTGTCTCATATACTATTGCTATTTGTTCTTCTACGCAGCTTGCACGGAGCATGATCGTGAGTATGATCTTCTCTTACATGTTTGTCGTTCAGTTACGACTTCTGTACTCTGCCGTCATCGTATCGTTTTATGTGTATTTAGCATCACTTTGATGTTGCCTAAGAACGGTTTTACTTGTAGTCGCGACACAGACTGATATAGTTCACTAATTATTTATAGTTTTATCAAAACTGCATCAGTCGAAGTTAGTAACGGCAACATCTCCGTGCCTTGAAGCTAAATCTGTAGAATAGTTTACTAATTATATTCTAATACACGAGAAAGTAAGCTCGACGTGAGCGCTGAATGCTGATATTTTATACGTACATTTGAAGGCATGCAGTACTTTCTACTAATTGCTTCTAGGTACGAACACTTTGTGAATTGTAAGTTGTGTTCTTATCACTTTACTCGTTTAACGTCAACACATTTTAAGAATTTTATTTCAAATTTATCTTTTCCACTATTCCCACCGCTTGAGAAATGCTTGAAACTAACTTTATCCAACATATATATTTTTAATACTTATCAGTTTTGAAATAAGTAAATATTAGACATTATATGTACCTTTTCAGAAATATTTTAAAATTAAATGCTACGTATATATTCCATTTCACTAAAAGAATGTAACTTCAAGATGTTTCAATTTACAAAACAACCCATTGGATATGTATTGGCTGCCACTTGCGCGGTATCCATGTATGCATACACATCTCGCATGAAGTTTACTTGGGCACTATTGAAACTCCTTTGAAAAGATGTAATGTTTCATTTGCATGGGATAATTAAAGTTAAAGAAGCCGAAGTTCGCAGTGAGCTTCGGTTGAGTGGGCAGATGTTACAATAATATGATGCGTGTAGGGTGGTTCGATGCCGAATACGTCATCAAGCGTTCCATTCTTGCTGACGTCATCAATGCAGTCGATCAGATCGCGGCGGCCGTCGACGTGCCTCAGCGGCTCGCAGGGCTCCGGCATCCTGCAGCAGATCAGCAGCGGCATGGTAAGGCACCTCCCGGTCGGCTCCCATGGCAGTGCACCGCACGCTCCACAGCCCTGGGGGGCGTTGCAGGGCGCCACGTCCGCAGGCTACAGCGCTTTGCGGCACACTGCAATGGCAGTCAGGAAGTGCCCCTCTTTGAACATCACTCTGACTCGTTAAATTTTCAATCTCACCCACTCGCACTATGCACTACGGCGGACCGAAGGCGCCCTGATTTTCTCGGTGACATGTTTACACAGTCGTAAGGGATTCCCCCCTCGTCCAGTGATTCTGTTGGATTTTATTACTTTTCCATTATCTATATTTATTTATATTTTTTTAATAAAATATTCCAATTGCTATAATATTTTATTTCAAGAAAATATAAATAAATATGTTTCTTAAATAAAATATACAAATGTTGTTATATTTCATTTAAGAAACAAATATCTTTTTCTTCGAAAGGAATATTCACTTGTGATTTTAATTTCGGTCTATAAGTTAAACCTTCTTTATATTTATTTTGATTTAGTTCTTCTAAATGTCTAGCTCGATATGTATTTAGTGTGCCCTAACAAGTCCTTTACGAATGTGTGTAAACACTGCCACCTCAGTAGTCCGCCTCTCGAGTCGGCGGGATTGAGCGCTCGCGGAGCGCCCTCTGGCACCGGTCTCACCGCCCGCCGCCCGGCATCCCTGTCCGATCCCTTCATGTTCAGTAGTTCTGCCTTCGCTGTTGTCAAGTGTCGACGTCTCATTAGTTTGCATTTGAGCTCCACTAATATGTATTATTCTTAAAGAAAAGTCACTTGCGTTTCCAAAATTAAGACTGATTCGCTTATTAGAACTATTTTATTTTGTTTATACTTCTTAAGTATGTTGCGGTAAGATGAAATGGGAAAGGAAGCTTTAATTGATATAATGTGGACATATCACTTCTACATTTGCAAACGTGAATTTAATGTCCAATTATATTGAACAATTAGAAAATTTAAATATTTGAAATATAAAAGTATTGGAAACGTTACCAAAGTAACGTTGTACAGTAATGTGTTGTATATGTGCTGTGATATGGTATTGTTGTACTACAAACAACATATACCTATATGAAGAATACTTCTTCTGTTTGTTAATTTAGTGGAAATTTTAAAAAAGGCCCTCTCTGGGTTCTTTCTATGTGCCAAAGAGAAGCTTAAAAAGCTAAAAATCGTTAATATTTTCAATCAATGCTAATAAACTTATTATACTCGTATTATGAATTATAACATATAAAAACTTTTCTAACTCGAAAACAGCCATTTTATTTAAAGATCTAAATCCACCTTTGTGGACTAAGTATTATCCTGCATTCATTTAAATCTTAAAGTTATCCTTATATATTGCTATTAGGTTTTAATATGTTCATACTTATGTATATATTTATATATTTATTACACTTTGAATTGATACAATAATTATAAGTTCTTTTTATTTCAAATTAAAATATTTTATTCATATTGTTCAATTTTCATTGAAATTCACATTTTTTGGCAAAATAATAATTTTATTTGAAACAAAACTAATGATCTAGTAACTATTTCAGGTTCCTTCAAGATTAATCACAATATTCTATCATTCTAACGTATTGATAACTTGTGGGTACTATCATATCTACCATTGGTACCATTTATTCAGAACATTTAATATTTTCGATATTTCTTCAATATAAAAGATCAGATATAAAATTTCATTTGACCGTTTTCATAATCCCCGTAGAATAGAGTTGCTTTGTTGGCTTGTGAGTGCGATGTGTAGTTGGGATAGTGGCTAGTGCCTAGTGGCTAGTGCCTAGTGGCTAGTGCCTAGTGTTTTTTTTTTTAGTGGCTAGTGCCTAGTGGCTAGTGCCTAGTGGCTAGTGCCTAGTGGCTAGTGCCTAGTGGCTAGTGCCTAGTGGCTAGTGCCTAGTGGCTAGTGGCTAGTGGCTAGTGGCTAGTGGCTAGGACGTAGATTAGTGTCGTAGCCGGCTGTGCGGGGCCGAGCGTGGGGGGCCGCGCGACCACCATTGTCCCGCTATTCAATTATTAACGTTGTTCGACTCGACCGCAAAATACTAAATTGTTAACATAAACCTCAACGTTATTGAAAATATATTGTTATATTGGCTTTAGCTTCATCAAAATTAAACCTCAAACACAAAAAATGCAAGAAAGTCCCAATTTCAACCAAATAAAATGTTCAAATAGCTATGATTTGAGAATTAGAATTCGAGTCGGGAAACGGTAATAAATAGTGAACGATCGTCGCAGGGGCGTACGTTTTAATGAGTGTTTATGGTTGCTTCCAGCACCAGCTGTTTTCCGGGCGTACGTAAAGAGTTTGATAATCATATTAAGTAAAGGGGAGCGGGTCGACGACGCGGCGTGCGGCTCCACGCGCCGGCTCCATGCGCGTCGCTCCCTGCGTTAAACATTACCTCTCATATCACATTTACGATACATTCGCCACTCACCAACCATTTTACACGCTTCAATGGACTCATATTCGGTTTTGCTATCGAAATTTTGCATGACACACGAGTCCCTCACGAGACTGACCGCACACGCCCCATCCAACATGACAATGTCGCTTAGCACATCCACTTCACGTACCTACAATGATTGCTTGATCTTTAGAAAATCTTGAGGGAATCATCTTTAAAAATGATAACACAAAAGTTTCTCTTATATTTATATAAGTGAAAACTTCAAATAATTAACAAACGCGTAAGTAACGCGAATATTTTTGTCTAACAAAGGGAATACAATGTATTCCTCAACTAAACTTTAACAAGAATATCGAAATTGAAAAATAGCTAATAATAAACTCAAATTCTAATTGGTTTTTAAATACATACAGATAACGTAACAATATATTATCCTAGTCAGTTGTAAACGAAACGAAAGGAACAGGGAAGATTACTTTGAGTGTAGGAAAGTGGACATCGTCATCGAAAATATACTCATTAAAATATATCTAATGAACGAACTGTGATTTCATAGATATTGTTATTTTTTAATCTTGTCTATTTATTTATTTGATATTAGATTTTACATACATATATATAATTATAAAGAATTGGCTCTAACCTATGTTTAACATATTCAAAATTTTTATTATTTTCATTTAAGCTAGATTTATTTATGTATTATTTGATTTTTAAGCAATTTTCTTATTGGAATTCAAGTATTTCTTTGATTTTTAAGCAATTTTCGTCAAGTATTTATCGTACATTGTACGATGCTAGGTTAAGAATGTCCAGAAAGTGAGAAATAGGAATAAACTGTATAGCTCGGTATTTAAGATTATATATTTATATAAATAATTATAATATATTAACGTTGTGAATCTTTCAAAGAAACTTTTGCCTTCATTGTTATTGAACTTACATATAATCTATATAAATTCTATAAAATTATTATAATATATACATACATAGCTTCACGCCGTATCCCGCATATAGCAGGATAGGCAGAGGGAACCTAGTGTTAAGACACTCCGTTCCCAACTTTCCGCCGAATTGAGGCATTGCGTGCTGAGTGGCGGAACTCAACGCCGCGCTTTGCCTTGTTATCAAACCAAGAAAAGGAAAAAATCTATTTCCTGGAGTGGGAATCGAACCCACAACCTGTCGCGCTTACAGTCGCACGCTTGTGCCTCTGCGCCACGACAGGCGTCATCGTAATATATGTTATATTTATATGTATATATATATTATATAAATAAAAAATAATATTTAATATGGATAATATCATGGTGGAACGGTTGAGATGTCACATGGGACTTCAAAGTCTATGCGTAAAGTGATGTAGTTATATTAAGGTTTGTGTGGGATAATATTCTTGTTAGTTCGCAATAATCTGCTATGTATATAATATATGTCAAAATATTAATGAATTTAAATTATATTTAATCGAAATAAATACATTGCGTATGTATTTTGTCATAAGTTACTGTGCCTAAGTAACTATGGGTATGGTACTGGTTAGATAACTTGATGGGCAACATACAATTAAAATAGATGGGAAAAAAATAATAAAAATATATATATATATTACGTTTTATTTGCAATCTTCTGACGGTTGTGGTGTTTGCTCAGTTATACATACTTATACATGGGTTAATATCATGCCCTTTTCCTAACAACCTTTTCTCTATAAAAAACTCTAAGACTTGAAGACGTCTGTGCTACCTTGTGATCACTTTACACTGGCTGTCTACGGGCGTAGCTTTCGACAATATATTCTCAACGCCCGATCGCCTGGCTAGGGCTCTAATATAAGATGTGAGCTTACAAAACTTCGTAATCTCTATTTAAACTAACCTTTGTTTAGGACATATTTGTTTACACCTATATATTTATAGCTCTTTACTAACAACCTAAGCTTTACTCGTCACTGACAATATGTAGACTTATCTTGTTCATCACCTTTTAAAATATCTAATGTTAATATTGGGGATATATTACACGGTTACCATGGTGTCACCATGTCCCATGGGGCCCAGTGTAATGTGTCCAGCGGACTAGGATCCATACAACTTGTCTATTCAAAGTTTATTCATGTTAAAACAACTATTTAATTATCTGCGTGTATCTAAATGTTAATGTAATTTAACCGTTTATCATAGAAGTTGCAGTTTGTCGTTTTCAAATCAGTAGTAACCAAATATACTCTTTACTGTTGATTGTACTTAGGTTTAAGGCAGAGGGTGACACGGGATGTGTACCGTAATACTATGACCATGTTAAGCTTATACGCACTGTCGACGAATCGCCGGCGACCATATAGGCAACTATGACCAAAAGACCGAGCCTAACGACAGAAGATACAAGTAAACTATAGCAAGTTACAGTCGCCGGTGATCGAATTGCCCTTGCAACTTCGTAGGATATCTTTCTTGCCTTGTCAAAGGTGGTCAAAGTCAAGGTCAGAGCTCTTCTAGCTCAGGTCCCACAAAATCCGCGTGACGCTGTAGAGACCAAAAGGGTTACCAGCACACTACACATGAGATAAAAAAGATGAATAGTCGACATTGGGTATAAGGTCTAACTCAAGTATTCTCTCGGGTTGCCATCTGCACTTTAGATACGCTAAACGCGTTATTATATAATTATGTTTAAATAAAAAAATTCTGAACTACTATCTATATACAAATCTATCTAAAAGACATATTTCAGTAGTTTTGATGTAATGTATTAGTAAATGGTATTATTCAAAGAGATTTATAATATATTTAGAGTTAGTTCATAATATTTACCATTATGCAAACATATATTGTAGTTAATCATATGAATATATTATTGAATGTTTTAATCTTAATAGATATATTTTGTTGTCACTCAATCTATGTATACGTGGACGTAGAAAATGAATAAAAATTTTGAAAAATCCAATATGGTGTTTCATTTTAAATTGTTTATTTCTATAAAATTAATATATTTATCGTTATGTTATAGCCAAATTAGTGTAGCCTGTCGTGGCGCAAAGGCATAAGCGTGCGAATGTAAACGCAACAGGTTGTGGGTTCGATTCCCACTCCAGGAAATGTATTTTTCCTGGGTTTGGTAACAAGGCAAAACGAGGCGTTGAGTCTGCCACTCAGCACGCAATGCCTCAGTTCGGTGGGGAACGGAGTGTCATAACACTAGGTTCTCAGTTTTCCTCTGCCTGACCTGCTATATGCGGGATACAGCGTGAAGCTAAAAAAATAGTCTTTATGAATACATACATGTAATATAAGTAACATCGCGGTAAAGTTTTCTTTAGATCTGTTTAGTAGTTTTTGCGTGAAAGAATAACAAACATCCTCACAAATTTAATATCTATATATATTAATATATATAAAATTCACGTTAATACGTGAAGGAAAAAAATTTGGATCCCTTTTTACGAAAATTAAGTAGATGAAGGAGAATGAAACTTGGCACACTTATAGTTTATATAGAGAAGGAGTGCAGAATGCTAACATTTTTTTAAAAAACAATGCATAAAAAGTATATTAAATTAATAAAATAAATGTTACACACACTACCATGGTTTGAAATCCATGTTTATATAAAGTGACATATACATTGATAAACAACGCATTACTATGCCTCAATGGGGCACTAGTTTGTGTAATTTGGCCATAACATAACGATAGATAGTATCTAATAGGTACCTCATAAATTCTGGAGTTGCTGAAGTTCCTGAAAAACAGCGTCCACATATTTAAACTCATATAAAATCTGTCGCCTGTCGTGGCGCTGAGGCACAAGCGTGCGACTGTAAACGCGACAGGCTGTGGGTTCGATTCCCACTCCAGGAAATGTAAAATTTAGTATTTTCATTTCTTGGGCTTGGTAACAAGGCAAAGCGCGGCGTTGAGTTCCGCCGCTCAACACGCAATGCCTCAATTTGGCGGAAAGTGGGGAAGGGAAATGTTGAAAGAGAATGGAGCGTCTTAACACTAGGTTCTCTGGTTCCCTCTGCCTATGCTATATGCGGGATACAGCGTGAAGTTGAAAAAATAAATAAAATAAAATCTAAAGAAAATGATAAGAAATGTAAGTAACTAAGAAGAATTAAGTCAATAACAATTCAATACATACTCGTATATAACAATTCCAATAACAATGTTAGATATTGAATGTCATATTTACATAGACACAATATTAATATACTCGTATATGAAGCCATTAGACGCAGTGGAAAAACAGGTGATTGTAAGCAAACGATTGCGGGTTCGATTCCCACTCGTGGATTATATTCAAAGAATTTAATTTTTCCGTTCTAGTAAGCAAAACAAAGCGCGGTGTTGAGTTCCGCTGGCTAATACAGATTTTTTTTTATTTTATTAGTTTATTGATTTATCACATAAGTACAGTTATAATATTAAAAAAAAAACAATTACACGTTAAAAAACATTTTTAGAAGAATACAGTAACCTTACACATGTATGTCATGATAAATAGCAGATGCAATATTTATGTAAGTGACAATAACACATAAATGAAAGGTATAGTCGTTCATATATTTACAAAACTTTACACAAGATAAATTATTTGAAAAAGAGTATATAAATAGCGATAGCCTGTCATAGCGCAAGAGCACAAGCGTGCGACAGTAAACGCGACAGGTTATGGGTTCGATTCCCACTTCAGGAAGTGTAATTTTTCATTTCCTAGGTTTGGTAACAAGGCATAGCGCGGCGTTGAGTCCCGCCACTCAGCACGCAATGCCTAAATTCGGCGGAAAGTGGGGAACGGAGTGTCTTGACACTAGATTCTCAGGTTCCCTCTGCCTACCCTGCTATATGCGGGATACAGCGTGAAGTTAAAAAAAAAGAAAAAAAAATAAGGGTAGCTTAAATAGTTTTTTCCACAAATGCTTAGCAAAACAGTTTTTCACTTTAAATCCTGGAAATAAAGTGTTAAAATCTTGCAAAAGTTACATCAAAAAGTGCAATTCCAACTATTTTGCTGCATGGTAACTGCTAAAGCGAGCTCGGTGTAGATATTGAAGTTCTTATGAACTTTAAAACAAGTTCTTTACTACTCCGCCACATGTTGCTCTTGTTAAATTATTTTTACAATCTTTTCATATTATTTTATGAATTGAAAATATTGGTAGTAGGAGGTTCGTCCTCCGACTGGCTCGCGACCACTATCATGTCAAAGACGAACCGCCAAATATCTTATGATGTGTTCCGGTTCGATGACATGTAAGCCAGGTTTTCCCCTTTCCCACCCATCCTTTCCCCAAAATGTGGTGGTTCCGATAGCGGACTACTACATTATCCTCCCTTTCCATCTGTATCCTCTAGGTTGGCAACGCATTTAGTACATCTCTTGTGTTGTAGATGTTCATGGGCGAAGGTAACCACTTACCATCAGGCGGTCCTTCTGCTCGTTTGCCATCCGGTATCCATAAAAAAAAAAAAAAAAAATATTGACTTTGTTTTTATATATATATATATCTATATATAAATACGTAAAATAAAAACTTCGGACCCCTTTTTGCGAAAATTACGCGGATGTAGGAGCAGGAAACTTGGCACACTTATGATTATGGTTTATATACAGAAGGAGTGCAGAATACAAATATTTTTTTAAAACAATGCATAAAAAGTATATTAAATTAATAAAATAAATGTCACACACACTACCATGGTTTGATATCCTTGTTTATACAAAGTGACATATACATTACTAAAGACAACGCGTTGTTAACGTGTCAACGGGGACACTAAAATCTTAATACCAGCTGAATATTTGGTATACGTAAATATGAACACATTTCTCAGTTTCGTAATAATCTCAAGTGGCTCCCTATCCGACTTCGCAGGAATACTCACGTTCTGTGTCTTCTCTATTCTGTCCTGTTTAGTCCTTCGACTCCTCCTTATTTAAAACAAAAATTCAAGTTCCTTCATGAAACCCACTGCCGCTCCCTTCGTTCCGACAAAAACCGGTTGCTTGAAATTCCTCTCCACTCTTCTTCCTTTTCCTCAAATTCTTTTTCTATAAAAGCTGCCCACCTATGGAATAGTTTACCGCTTGAAATAAGATGCGCCAAAAGTTTATTTATTTTTAAAAAGCTACTTAAGAATCATTATTTAAATATTTAATTTTGGGCCTTTGTTTATTTATTTATTTTCTTTTGAGACATATAATCTATATAATGTCTATCTATGTATGTATGTATGTATGTATGTATGTATGTATGTATGTATGTATGTATGTATGTATGTATGTATTTTTTTTTTTTATGTATGTATGTATGTATGTATGTATGTATGTATGTATGTATGTATATATGTATGTATGTATGTATGTATATATGTATGTATGTATATATGTATGTATGTATGTATGTATGAATGTATGTAAGTATGTATATAATTATGTATTTAGTTTGTATTTTTAATTAACATATATTTAATTTTAATTTAATTAATATCCTGATTAGTGCACCGCCTTCCACTACTTTATACAAATCCTATATCCAAAGGTTGCCTGGAAGAGATCGCTTTAAGCGATAAGGCCGCCTTATTGTACGCTATTACTACGAGTACTTCTATGTTATTTGTTTGTTTGTTTGTGCAATAAAGAATATTTGTTTGTTTTGTTTGAATCCAAGTTTGATCAAAAATATGTTTTTGATGCAGTTTGTTTACAATGACGCGGTATCTCGATATGGTTTGCAATCATAACGCAATCAAAAGCAAACTTCAAATAAAATTTACTAAATGACATTAACGCCTGTCGTGGCGCAGAGGCACGAGCGTGCGACTGTAAACACGACAGGTTGTGGGTTCGATTCCCACTCCAGGAAATGTTAGTATTTTCATTTCCTGGGTTTTGTAACAAGGCAAAGCGCGGCGTTGAGTTCCGCCACTCAACACGCAATGCCTCAATTTGGCGGAAAGTGGGGGATGGAACTGTTGGAAGAGAACGGAGTGTCTTAACACTAGGTTCTCAGGATCCCTCTGCCTACCCTGCGGACCCTACCCTATATGTGGGATACAGTGTGAATTTAAAAAAAAAAATATGCATACATTTTAATGGGATTTGACACTGTGGAACTAATGTCATATAAAGAAATAATCATCAAAATTTGTCCAGCACCAAGTTATACAGTAACGCACAAAAATAATTACTGTCCATTTGAGGAACTTACTTAATTTTACATGAATCTTAAACATATAACAATTATTCCAAAAAAATATTAAAATATCACTGAAACATTTTTTCTTTAGCTTCACGCTGTATCCCGCATATAGCAGGGTAGGTAAAGGGTACCTGAGAACAGTGTTAAGACACTCCGTTCCCCACTAAAATTATTCTAAAAAAACAAGCAAAGCCAGGGCTAAGCGGACTTAAAGTATACAATAGTTAAATAAATATTAATGCTACACAAGAGATGGCGCTCGTTTTGACTATGTTAAAATATTATTAAAAAAAATACTATAGGTGTCACTTAATACCCATTTTTTTCTCTTTATTTTTTTTCTCTTTTTTCTCATTTTTTTGCTTCACGCTGTATCCCGCATATAGCAGGGTAGGCAGACGAAACCTGAGAACCTAGTGTTAAGACACTCCGTTCCCCATTCAATACCTAAGTAGTTAAATATAAATTCGATAGATGACGGTAGTATTTACTTCACTAATGAAGCTTCCAAATATTTGGCAAGACGTAGTTCCTTATGATTTAAAACAGATGGAGCTACTATAAAATAATAAAAAAATCAATAATAAAAAAAATATTACTGAACATCAAAACAAAGTTAAATTAAAAATGATTTCGAGAAAATAAACTTGTATATATATATTAATACGCGAAGCAAAAATTTTGTACCCTTTTTTAAGAAAATTACGCGTACTGAGGAGCATGAAACTTGGCACACTTATAGTTTATATAGCGAAGGAGTGGAGAATGATAAAATCTTTTAATAAAATATATTAAATTAATAAAATAAATGTTACACACACTACCATGGTTTGACATCCATGTTTATATAAAGTGACATATACGAACTAGGACGCGTTATTAACCCGTCAACGGTGACGATAGTATTTATAATTTTTTTTTAGCTTCACGCTGTATCCCGCATATAGCAGGGTAGGCAGAGGGAACCTAGTGTTAAGACACTCCGTTCCCCACTTTCCGCCGTAATTTTGAATTTCGTGCGGATAATATAAACTAGTGTCTTAACACTATGTTCTTTCTGAATATTCAAAAAAATGTGAACCATATAATCCATTATAGCAACGTGGCAATATTAAAAGGCATATATAAATAGCCCATAACAAAAAAATATCTAAAGAATCTATATATAAATATGTAAAGCAAAAATTTTGGATCCCTTTCTACGAAAATTACTCGGTCAGAGGAGTATGAAACTTGGCACATCTATAGTTTATATAGCAAAGGAGTGCAGAATATATGATTCTTTGAAATTAACGCATAAAAAGTACATTAAATTAATAAAATAAATGTTACATACATAACCACGATTTGGCATACATGTTTATATAGTGACATACACATTGATAAAGACAACGCGTTGTCAACGCGTCAACAGGGACACTAGTAAATAAAAACATAAATAAATAAAACACCATTTGATTCTTACACATTTAATATGAGCCATAGGCATCTAAAATCGCGCCAACATAAACAATACATAAACAAGTAAATGTTAACTGTACCCCACGCCCATATCAATAAAAATAACTTAGACACAAAAAAAATAAACCTGGCTTGCATCACTACATAGAAAAAAAAATATCAAGCCATGGGCGTTAAACACATAATTAAAAAAAAGAAAAAATGACATTTAATTTGACATATAAGACCTAAAGCTATCTAAACTGACAGTTCCTATAGAACCCTACGACACAGCGATATATGAAAAAAAAAATGACCAGCAAATTAATAAAAATAAAAAAAAATACACCCATTGAGCTTAGAACATCGATAACATCAATTCATTTCTAATCTATAATTAATGATAATCGATTATATTTTAACTGTAGTATTATAAATGGGGGGGGATTCCCCTAAGTGAAACTAGGTAAGCTTGAAATGCGTTTTTTTTTTAATTTCATAATAATAACAATAAAAACTTTTTGATTTATTAAATGGAATAGTTCAAAAAATTCATATTTTAGGAAGGTTGTGCCAAATTAGCGCCAAGATTATTGCATTCCAAGCTTTTACACGACTAAGTTACATATATAAAGTATATATAGATATACAATATTTTAACATACATAATATATTATATGATATCTCTAACATATTATAAGAATATCGATACATTAAAGATTTTAACATTGAAATGGGACTATTAAACTACTGTGAAATTCTATATAAATGGAAACAACGTAAACATTTGCTACATGACAAAAATATTACCTAGAGGGTGTGAGGGACACCAAGGGCCTAAGGCCCCTACTCGAATATAATAATTATTATAATTAAAATTATAACAATTAAAATTAAAAACATATCAAGTCCTTTCCCTAATATGAATCTATCACCTTTTTTTTTTTAAAGTCCTTTCATTTCAAGCGGCAAAAGCCACTGCATACAGGGTGAAGTTAAAAAGTTAATATATAATACTAAAAAAAAAAGTGAGAAAATAATTAAAAAACATCAAAAAATATATTGTAGAATATAAAAATCGCGAAGGTCAGTCGGATAGTATTTGTTGGCCGTGGAAGGCTTAATGTTACCATGTCGATGGACTTTAATATACAGGCCAGAGAATGTTCCAGAATGTTCTCTATATCAGAAACCAAATGTCGTTCCAAAAGATTTTTTTTTAAATGATATTAAACAAAAAAAAATGCATAGGATGTCCCAAAATGTAGGATAATTAAAAAATCTTTGGATACATTTGATTTCTGAGTGAAAATAACACCAGCTTGTATATTTAAGTTATTTAATACCAGGGGCGGCTTGTCCTATAGTACATGGTGTGCAATGCATACTCCAATAATGCCTAAATAAAAGCTTTGAATTACTCTGCCGTCACAAGAAGAAAGACAATAACTAATACCATACCATAAAAATGTGGATTTTATAGTAATTGAGTTTACAAAGATTAAGAAAAGACAAGATCAAGAAAGA
>JAKGSA010000836.1:0-41518 GCA_033558755.1 Philaethria dido | reverse complement strand
GCCTATTAAATTCCGTTACGACTATTTTTCGCTGAGATATAGAACTTTTATCGAAGCGAAAAATTGAGATGAGTGAACCCATACTTTTGAGCGGAAGTGTATAAATTATATGTTATCTATGATACTATATGTAAATTTATTTTATCATTTTCGGCTGGGTAAAACTGCTAGTTTTACCTAATATGCAATTGTAACCAAATAGTTTGTGGCAAAATCATAAATTAATGAATATAGCAAAACAGTTATTAACTGTCCACGAAAAAGCAAGCCGACAGCTTGGATCCAGCCAAATGTAGCTAATACCTACTTATATTCTTGCTAAAATATCTAAAAAAATCCCTTTTATAAATGACGAAACATTGGCATAGATGAGATATTTTCACTTTTATTATACTTACGAATCTTGGACTGTTGCCACCATCCGGCGACGGGGGCGAGGGCGACGCCGGGTTGTTGTAGTTCTGGTTGGAGTGGTTGCTGCGGTTGTTGTGCCTAATAACACTTACATACATAAGTAAATCTAGTCATTAATATGAGAAAGAACATCAACATGCAAATTTTAGGAGAAAAAAGGCAAAATAAATGTCTAAACTAATGCTAAATCAGTGTAAATGCCGAGTCCAGATGTAGTAAGATAGATCTACTTTAAAAATCTAGATTCTAACCAAAAAAAAAAAAGACACGTAGAGAAGAAAATAAAAGTGACTGAGTGACAAGTGTAAAAAAGCTTAATAACTTAAAACAATAGAGTATACTCGTATATAAACGCGCATGCACCTACAACGTGTCAGCCTTACCGGGCTCTTCCCCTGTGGGCAGAACGGCGGACGATGCCATTGGCTCGCGGGTCAAGCCGATATTGGACATCGGAGCTATAGCTAGTTTGTAAATTATATTAGAAACAGTTCTATACCATAATAAAATATATGCATAAGTTTACCTTTAAAAATTAAATGTTTTTTAAATTTTTTTTACTAAATTAATTAAAAATTTTACGCATTTACCTTATGCTTCCATAACTGTTTCCAATTAACTGGCGCTCAGGGCGACCGGCCAAGTGCGCGCTAAGCATGTAAATGTATGAACAATGAAATAAAAGGCAGGCGATTCGAATCATATGACGGTATGTATGGGTTCGATTTAATGTTATTTCAACATGATTTTTGGTATATAACAAGAGTTACAAAGCTTTTTGGCTTATTAAAAGCATTGTTGGAATTGCTCCATTCGGATAGGGGAAGTCCGGGCAATTGGGGTTAGATGTCAATAATTTAATAAGTGAATAAATATTTAATTAATTTAGATTTAGAAAATGTTATATCATCCAAGCTGTAAGGGAAAACTTTTAGCCCTATAGATATATTTCGAAATTTGTTTTTTTTTTCATTACGTTGTTTTGAGTTATATATTAATACTTCCTATACTTTATAGAAAGCCGAAGACAATCTGCAATATTTTTCATCTTTTTAACTTTTAATTGTATCCCGACGATTCGCTGAATCAATAATCAATAAAACATGCTTATACTAAATCGAGAACAAAATCAACTTCAGATATCATATCTGCAAAGACAAGATAACAGTTTTAAGTAATCTAACACCGATAGTTATATATTATTAGTAAGTTCTAAAAAATGTATATATACCAATAATGTTGATATATCCATTTTTAATAATTTGCCCGAGCTCCCTCTACGTCATTAAAGAATAATAAAAAAATATGTTTCTTCAAATTATTTAAAAATATCGGATTCCTCATATAATTATTAAGTTTTATAGATATTTTTTTTAATATTTGACAAGTAATATCACCTGTTGTGTCTTCCGTTAAAGTGGTAGTGGTTGTGACCATTTGAATTGCCGGGATTATCCGAACGGGAACCGCGAGATGTTCCAGGATGGCTAGTAGAAGTAAGCTTAAACTTTAACACCGCCATTTTGTTACAAAACCAAACGAGTTGAATACAAAATATTATATTTTCAAACGTTGTGCGTCTCTTACATACTAAGTATAGAAGAAATTGCATAGATTCAAAGCAGTATACAAAAATTGTTATAGATTTTAAAAACATAAATTTAGTTTTGGGCAGCATTGAAATAATCTAAATACCTTTTAAGTACATACCTACATGTGCATACAATTAAATGATAATTCATAATAATATATACTTGAAAGAAATTGTAGACTACATCTGTAACAAGATTCACAAAAGTTGCACTTGTCATAGAAGTATAGTAAAGTAACCTGTTTCTCTTTTGAAAATTAATATAAATACGAACTTAAAAACGGTATAGACATTTATTCACAATGCGGCATTCTTAATAGATGTTTCCTATTGCCAATTACCGTCTCTGAAGACTTTAATAAAAAATTTTGAAATTGTAGGTACAAACATAAATAAAGTTATAAAAGTTCATTTCTCAAGGCATATATAACGTTGAAATTGTACCTGTTACGATATATTTGGATCAAGCGACGGTGGATGTGCATCCTACCCGAACTCGACGGCTGGCTATAAAATAAGCGATTCTAGCAACAACTAGTGATAACAATATATGAACGAGAATACTTTAAATAATTAACTTTTTCACAAACAACGTTGTAATATCAATAAACAAAGATCAAATATGCCGCATAGCAAAAATACAAGCTTAAAATGAATTCAAGCTTAGTTAAACCTAATTTGGTTTTTTTTTCACTTTTGTTAAAGTAAAAGTAATTGCTTATCAAATATTTTGATTTGGCAATATTGGCTTTAATATCACAAATATAAAACCAGATGAGTCAGAGTAGACTTACGTATTGAAGCCACAATCGAAATTTTCAATACTGCCAATGGCAAATAAGTTGAAGAAAATCAATTAATATGTATGATGTGTTTCAGTGTTTTTACCAATTATATGTAAAGAAATAAAAAAAAATGTCTAACATTTAGATGCCATTAAGTTCATCTAAAGCAGACACTAAGTGGCTTGAAAATATATTAGGAGTAAAAGTAACCCTAGTCTCCCCTAACTGCCCTAAATAAATACACCTATAAAGATTTATGCATATTCAGCGAAGCTAATGTTAAGCTTCATTTAATTTCCAATAACTACTTTCTTTTTGTGGAAATTAATGAAAGATATTGATAAAATTAACGAAAATTTTATATGACTTTATATATTAGACGACTATTGTCATAAAAATTAGAAACATTAATAAATTTAAGCATTATTTGTGTACAAATTTGAAATCGATACCTTAATCGCACACCAACCAAATCTACCCTTTCTCAAAAAAATGTCTTTGATGAACCTAATTTACAACAGTTTCTTAACGTATTTTGCAAAAATAACAATTCCAATATCATCACTATTTTATGAGTTTTTGAGTTACTCGTAATTCGTGTGTACCGCATATAGTCGTGTTCATGTGTTTCATGTATATACTGCAAAGTTTACTCAGGTGCACTTAGCTGGTTTACCAATAAGGCATCGAAATAACGAATTTAATGATTACTTTATATGAACGAACTACAAATAATACAACCGTAATAAAATTCCCTTCTTGAGACTTTTTTTGATCCCTCTTTTAACAATGTCTACATATTTTTCTAAATACAAACATAGAAATACTTAAAAATGTCAATAGACTTACTTAGATCCACGGTGGGAGCGTCGCCCACGATATCCACGATACGTGTGGTGATGGTGTGAATGATCTGAACGATATGACGACGACGACCCCGACGCACTACAAAGTACCAATTATGTACGAACGAACTATAAACATTTATATATATTTTTTTAATTTTAGTTCTTTTTTCTTGTAATATTTGCCTAAATTATAGTATTGAGCAGCAACACATTAGGAAAAGAGCACCTAGTGTCAGGACACTGTTCACTCCATTCCACCCTAATTCGAGAATATCAAGTCAAATCGATTCAGTAATATTTGCCTGAACCTGAATAAATTAATTACAATCAAAGAGATTCAAAAAAAATCTTGTATAAAATTGTCAATTTTCTACTATTCTAGAAGTAAAGCAGAGATGTTACGGATGTTACATTTCGGATCAGAATACGGATGCTGATATAGAAACAACAATTTCAGTTTAGTTTGCGCATATAAAATTATTGCGGATTATCCTTTAGTTTCGGATAATATCGGTTACGGATATTAATTAAATATTGATGAACAGCCAGGCACTTTTTTTTTATGGATAACGGATGGCAAACAAGCAGAAGGACCACCTGATGGTAAGTGGTTACCTTCGCCCATGAACATCTACAACACCACTACCAGAGATGTTGTAGATGCATTGCCAACTTAGAAGATACAGATGGAAAGGGAGGACAATGTAGTAGTCCACTATCGGAACCACCACATTTTGGGGAAAGGATGGGTGGGAAAGGGGAAATCCTGGCTTACATGACTTACGAACCAAGAAAAAAAAAGAACCTAGAAAAAAGGAGGCAGAATTATAAGCAAAATTAAATTAAAAAACCAAGAATGCCTTACATCGTTTTGGGAAAGAGATGATACTCTTAAAAATGCTGGACCGAATTTTACTAAACGTTGATAAGGACCACAGCAAGATAAATAAAAAACCATATCGCGCACAGATATTGAAGTCGAACTTAACCCCTCTTTTTTTGGGTCCAGGGTTAAAAAAAAATAAAAAGTGTTTTTTAGAGTTAGACTCCGTCCATATCCGTAATTATCCGAAACTTTTATAGCAAATTCGGATGATACGTATTACGGAGCTCCGTAACATCCCTTAAGTAAACAACATATAGGTCAGAACTCACTTATTATGCCTGTGTTCATAGCTACGATCCGAGCGCGACGAAGTAACGGTGGATGTAGCACTATGAAACAAAATTTGCGAATATTGGAATTTTGAAATGTTTAAAAAAACGAATATTTAGTATTTGGCAATAAAATAATAACAAAAAAATTGATTGATATGTTTTTAAAAGTAAAAAAGCATTTCTAACGACGGCACGGCCATTTTTTCTTTAAATTGAAAAAAAAATTAAAACAACAATTGGCTGTTATTATACCAAAAAGGAAAATACATATCGAAACGAAAAGTCGCATCGTTTTCGAATTTTATTCAAAAAAAGCTTGAAAAGAAAAATCGCACGAATTCAAAAAAAATCTCATATAGTAAAAAAGAAAAATCTCAATATTTTTTCACAAAAAAGAAAACCGCATAAAACTAAAAAAAACACGTAATTTTTTCTATTGAAAAAAAAATAACTATTAAAAAACGAAAATAAAGAACACGTCTAAAAACATATATATCGAGTACTACCCCACATAAAGCTCCTATTCATATATTACTCACTTGCGTCGTCCACGGTGGCTGTCGTACGAACGCTCCGGCCGCATCGACCGGGATGGACTAAAAACCAACGTTTCATTTCTATATGCTTTTTTTTAGCTTCACTCTGTATCCCGCATATAGCAGGATAGGCAAAAGAAACCTGAGAACCTAGTGTTAAGACACTCCGTTCCCTACATTCCGCCGAATTGAGGCATTGCGTGTTGAGTCGCGAAACTCGAAGCCGCGCTTTGCCTTGTAACCAAACCCAGAAAATGAAAATACTAAACTTTTACATTTCCTGGAGCGAGAATCGAACCCACAACCTGTCGCGTTTACAGTCGCACGCTTGTGCCTCTGCGCCACGACAGGCGTTAACTTCTAAAGAAATTATTACTATTTGTACTATACGAATTAAACTATTAGAGAAACAAAGTCCGAAATATTCTTAATATGAACATTTTGTTATTCACCTGAAAATATTTGCGCCAATTTTTGCAAAACGATAATCGTAACGTGACGAAAAAATTTTGAAAATTCAGTTATGATCATTAAAATATTTCCGACTGTTATTCATATATTATAAATACGTTCGAATAACATAATACGTATAATATATATATATTTTTTATATATATATTTAAAAAAAAAACTAATGCAGATCGCAAATGAAAAAAAAAAACTGAAAGTATCAAAGCTTAAAGTCAGCCGGACGTTTAAAAAAAAAGGGAAGCGTAAAACGCAAAGCCTAAAGATAACAACAGACATTAAAATCGATTTTTTTTTAATTTACTATTAAAAAATGATATAATGATTAAAATTTTCAATTCGAATATTTTTTTTTGTGTATCTTGTTATCTTAGAAGTGCAGTACTTTGATATATATATGTATATAATATTTTTATCAGTGGCGAGGGGTGAAAATTTTAGTTAGACAAGCCGGTAAATTCAGAGAAGCCGATGTATATTTAGGGAAGCCGGTAATTTTTAGAGAAGCCGGTATGTTTAGGGAAACAAATATAAAATGAAACGGTAATTAGTAATTTCACTATCGAATTTTAGCGATGATCTTTTTTTTAGATCTTTAAGATGTCAGAGCTTGTTTTTTTTGCAATTTTATGCCCAATATTTTCCTGGGTACCTTGTTTTAGCCCTTGCTTGATTGAATTTAAAGTCCACATATTTTTTTTTGGGTTTCGTACTTGTACTTTAAAATGTTAGGCAAGCCGGTGGGAACCGTGTTGTTTGGACACCTCGCCACTGATATTCATACTCATATATAAACGACATCGAATACACAGACTCACTTGTAACGTCCACGTGGTTCGTATGGGCGTGATGATCGCGATGTAGACGCCGAGCCCGACGCTCTACAAATTACGATTTATTTAAGCATTACGGATTTATACTAAACTAAGATCAAATGTATATATATTTTTCATTTTTTTTTTTTAATATAGTATTAATTTAGAAATAAGTTTGAATTATATATATAAAGTTGAAGTTACATATTTTATTTGTAATAAATATTTTTATTTTACATTTATTTTTATGTTTTTTTATAATAAAATTGTTAGTAAACTTACTGGGACTCGGACATACTGTCGTCGAACCCATACATATCGGGGTAAACAGGCGCCGATGATGTAGACGGCGCACTATAAAATATTGCTTCGTTAACTTAATCGATATAAGTCTAAATCGATAATAAGAAAAGAAATAAATCGATATAAAAGTCTAACAATACGCTAATTTTATTACGATTAATCGATATTAAGGAAATTATTTCAAATATTTAGAGTCCATTGTGTATTTTAAGGCATAAAGCCTTTTCATCTTTTACGGGACATTCCCTATATTTCATTTAAAAAAATTATTAGGGCTAAATTTTTCTTAATTCTATAATTTAAAAAAATAATCTAACGTAGAAACGGATATTTATTACTCCTTCCCGCAAAAAACTACTGAACGGATTTCAATGAAACTTTGCATAATTATAGCTCACATATTAAATTTCATAAAATTCATAACATATAATAAAACAATTAAATTTTTCATACAAATACACTTATAATCTCACCTATATCGTGTACGGCGACCTCTATACTGATCGCCATCCCAATAATCATCGTAATTCTCTACGAAGGGGCAAGGACGCCGGCCCGTACTATTAAAATATTATATTTAAATATTAAATATTTAAAAAAAAAACGAAAGAAATATATGTTTTATCTGTCACTAGTTTGCAGTAAAAATAAACGACCTAATAACATATTCTGAAAACATATATAAATTTGAACGCAGCGGGACTCGAACCCGCGCCTCTTGTCTCCCGTCCAAGCGCTCTGACCACAGCGCCATGCGTTCTACATCCGGCTGCGTCGATATTCTTATAAGCTTGTTACAACTTATTTTTGTTTTTTTTTTTATGATTAATAGGCTAAGGTTTGACCGCATCGAAGCCTGATGGTTAGCATTAATGCCGTCTACGATGATGCACGTTTGCCTAGAAAGAACCTATTGACTCTTGATTTGGAGACCCCCAAATTGTATGACTTAGGAAAAACAGTAGCCGGCAATGAGTTCCATAGTTTCGCTGTGCGAATAAAGAATGAAGGCTCAAACCGCTTTGTCCGTACATAAGGAATATCCACCATGTGCGGATGGCGTGAAGCTGTTTTCCTTGAAGTCCGGTAGTGGAATGGGGCAGGAGGAATTATACTATGCAATTCCGAGGCACATTCCCCGAAATGTATGCGGTAAAAAACTGACAATGAGGCAACCCTGCGTCGATGACTAAGGCTCTGCAGCTGAGTATCAACGAGGGTTTCGTCAGCAATTAATTTTCTAGCACGTCTCTTAATCGACTCCAAAGCTTGTAATTGGTACTTGCCAAGACTCTATAGCCTTACTCCAGATGTGAGTGACATTTGCAAGAAGATCCCCAGTAGATCGCTTACGCCTGAATCCGTATTGGCAATCACTGAGAGGGTCATTCGTTTCTAGATATGCCAAGAGCCCGTTATTCAGAACACTCTAACTGCTGCTGGACGCTTTCCAAGAGGCGC
The DNA here is from genome assembly GCA_033558755.1 of Philaethria dido. Lineage (NCBI taxonomy): Eukaryota > Metazoa > Arthropoda > Insecta > Lepidoptera > Nymphalidae > Philaethria > Philaethria dido. The sequence continues at coordinate 33,139 of JAKGSA010000836.1, read as the reverse complement.
GGGTTTGAGTCCCGCTGAGTTCAAATTTTTATACGTTAAATTTAAATATGTTTTTTTGTTTCCTAAGTGTTTTTTAAAAGAAACTTCAAAAAATAAACGACCTATTTATATAGTATACGTAAAATGATAATAATATGTGTATATAGAATAATTATATAGAAAGTTCAATAAATAATTATTATAATGTTCGGTTCATTCAAAATAAATATATTTTAATAACTTCGTAAGGGCCAATTTCCAACGCTTCTTCCAAATATCAAATAACGCTAAAAAATAGTTGAAATTATTATTTTGCGATAACCTAAAACATTTAAAAAAGAAATTTACGACTCCATTACGCCACGACCGAGTATTATAAAATCGATTATAAAATCGATTTTTATTATGTGTCAAATTGTTTTCCTTTTTGTAATTCAAACACGCAAGGCCACTTTGGCCCTTACGACGTTAGGTTTAATAAAAAAAAAGTTTAAAGAAAAAAAAGTCAGTGTGTAATAAGCCACACTCACGTTCTGCCGCGGGAATGATGTGACATATCCAAGTTAGAATCGTCCGGCATCCCCGGCATCATGTCGTAACTGGGATTTAAATTGAAAAAAAGTATACACTTATAATATATATTAAATGTATACAAATATTTATTTATTTATATAATGGAGAATTTTCTTTGATTTTAAAGCCAATTGGTAAGTTGAGATAGAAAAGTCAATTTCACACACACATATATATATATATATATATATATATATATATATATATATATATATATGTAAGGTATATTTTCTAAGTGGCAAAGGTGGCGGAGCAATTCGACCTCACGATTAGTGCGGGTTCAAAGCCTATATAGTAAAAATAATATGAATATAATCATTACAATAGACAACGGTATACTGTCAACGGTGACATATACCTTTTTTTTTAATTTCCTAACACACAAAAAGCATATTTACACATAAAGAAAAAAAAACCAAAAAATTGAGGAAACACCTAACAAATTTTGAAAAACCCTATAAAACAAAAAAAAAACACAACAATTAGACAAATTACACACCAAATTGGACAGTATGTGCGTTTGTGCATCTTGTTATACATGTGTTACATGTATGAAATGGGTGTACACGTGTTTGTGTATCAATGTACAATGTGTTAAATCATGTGTAATGGCTGTATGATGCAACAAAGCACTTACTTATTGCCGGCAAAGTAGCCATAGGCGAGAGCTGGCATCGGCAATGTGGCGGGTATCGGTGCGCTATGAAATAATTACACATGATACAAAGAGAATTCAACATAACCTTATAGGGGACGCCATTACGAACCAACCAACTAAGTCGCGACAGATACTTCTTGTACATTCAATACATATACATATATTTGTCGCGGCGATGCCATCTTGTTAAACGAAATTTAGTTAAGATATCGTATGAGAAATGTTATATATATATAGAAATAAACACATTGGTAGTGTGAGAAGAGTTATAAAGTTATATAGTAACAATGGCGTCTCACCTGTAGTGCAGTGGATGGTAGTGTGGTGCGTAACATCGTATGCCGTTCACGGGCCACCCGAAGTAGGCGTGACCACTACACAGTTAACAAATCTATCTTACTACACCGCAACTGTTAAATTCACTAGTATATGTATGTATGTCATCTCGGTAAATTACGTATTGAACCTAAACTCACCTATTGCCGCGAAAGTGGGAGTGGGGGTGGGACGAATGTCGATCACTAATATATGCTTATAAGTGCAAGGCGATTTGGTTAAATAATGTGTTATTGATAAGCTTTAAATCTGTTATTAGTATATGAGAAGTTAATACTGGTGCGCGACTTACCTGTCTCTCGCGTATGCGCCTGAGTGCGATTGGAGTTGGCCTGAGTTGGAGGCGATCGAGGAGGCCCCAGAGCGGTCTACGTAATGGGGGGAGATAGGGAGAGTGGGGATGGCGGGGACAGCGGGTATGGTGGGCAGCGTGGGCACTATGGCTGGGGCGGGCACTATGGCCGGCGCGGGGAGCATTATGGGGGCGGGCACCAGGACCGGCGTGGCCGACACCAGCGGTGTGCGAACAGCGGGGCGAGTGGGGCGATTGGGCATCATCGCCATCCTGGGGAGATTGATAGTGTGCACTAACGGCGTGGGTGGCACGGTCGGGGGGGTGTGGTCGATGGGCGAGGTGGTGGGCGAGGTGGTGGTGGGCGACTGGTAGACGGTAGACACATTGGGAACAATGTTGACAGTGGGGACGATGGGGGTGGTGGTGATGGTGGGGATGGGGGATATGATGGGGGATGTTACCGCTACGGGGGGGTTAACGAGGGTGGCGATGGTCGGTACGATGCCGGCAGACGTCTCAGCTCGGGGCGGGGTTTCACAGGTGTAGGGGTTGAACTCGATATCGTCGGATGATCGCTCCATGGCCTCCGATTGGGAGAGAGCGTATGGGTCGGTGATGTCCATGGCCGTCTCGGATGAAGTTTCCTAAAATGTTACGTTATTTATAATATATGTCAGGCTGAATTAAATATTATTAGCATATAGAAAAAGATAAAGCATAGAATATTTTTTTGCAACTTCACATTGTATCCCACATATAGCAGGGTAGGCAGAGGGAATCTGAGAACCGACATGTTAACACACAGTTCTCTTACAACAATTCCGTTCCCGCCGAATTGAGGCATTGCGTGCTGAGTGGCGGAAATCAACGCCGCGCTTTGCCTTGTTACCAAACCCAGGAGATGAAAATACTAACATTTCCTGGAGTGGGATTCGAACAACCTGTCATGTCTACAGTCGCACGCTTGTGCCTCTGCGCCACGACAGGTGTTATATGTTGCATAACATACATAATGAGATCCTTACAATTATCCTAATAAATGGTATAACTTACAGATGAGTCACCCTGCGAGCTTCCCTTGCGTCGTATGAATTGTGCGCAATGTACTTTGTTTGTCTCAATGCGACTTATAGCAGTGTTCAAGTTCTCCATGCCGAGACTGTAGAGGAGATCACGTACTGGCTCATCGATGTTTTGGATCAGGTCGCTCTGTGAAATTAAATATTTAATTAATATATTACATATATAATAAATAAAAATAATAAACACATTTTTTTAATGGTGGAAATCGAACCCACAACAATTACATATACAGCCAGACATCCAAACTTCACTATGACGGTATTTTTTTTCTTATTTCAGTGTAGCATGGAATGTAGCTTTATTGACCTTCACCGTTTTTGCCTCCTAGCAGAGTAATCAAACTTACTATCAACACACTCTGTTCGACTTGCCATTCCACTGTACCGTTATAGTCTTAAATATAAAAACTACTCAATAAAAAATTTACAAATAGCAGCAATCTGCAGTACAACAGCACCCCGCACAGTTCATAGAACATTCTAGAGCTTTCTATGAGGAATGTTCTAGAAAACCATTATAAATAAACAAATACTCACAATAAAAGATCTGTAAATGCGTCGCAGCCCCTCAATGCCCTCCAAGCAGCAGTACGACAGCACACCGCAGAGCTCATAGAACATTCTAGGGTAGACTATACGGAATCTTCTAGAAAACATCTCGTTGTTCTCCATTTCCAAGACAGTCATGGCCTCGTTCAGGAAACGGATTATAACTGCTTTCATTGATTCCACTAGATCCACACTGGGACGTATCGGTGTTATAAGTTGCTGTAAATTGGTATTCATTTTATTTCATCATTTCGCACTCGAAATTGTTAATCTTAAATAACTTTTTTCTTTTTTTTTTTAACTTCACGCTGTATCCCGCATATAGCAGGATAGGCAGAGGGAACCAGAGAACCTAGTGTTAAGACAATCCTACTTTCCGCCGAATTGAGGCATTGCGTGTTGAGTGGCGGAATTAAACGCCGCACTTTGCCTTGTTACCAAACCCAAGAAATGAAAATACTAAATTAAATAACTTTTACTTATATAATTTAAAAAAAAAACTAGCTTTTGCTTTTGCATCTAAAATAATTATTTTAAATTTGCATTGTCTATGTAGCAATGGCGAGGTGTCCATTCAACACGGTCCCAACCGGCTTGCCTAACTTTTTATAATACAAGTATGAGACTAAAAGAGGTCGCCAGGAAAATGTGGAGCTCGAATTGTAATGAAGTTTAAAAAAAAAGGTCATCACCGAATTTCAAATATACTGACTTCTCTAAAAATGACTGGCTTCCCTAAATATATACCTGCTTCTCTAAATTTACTGGCTAAGTAATAATAAATACGATTTTTTAGTTGGACATTTGTTACATTTTCCAATGTTAATACTACTGAACGGATTTAGATGAAACTTTTATAAATATCAAATTTATCAAAAAAAAAAAATTGGCTATAATGTATCTATTTATAAACTGTAATATTCAATGTAAAAGACCTAACCTTTGACCAAAACCTCTTACAAATAAAATAAGTAAAAAATATATAACCCACCATTCTCGCAATAAAAACGGCATGGCGGGCAAATATAAGTTCAGCCAACTGTTCTTGGGTGCCAACTTCATAGTCGCCTTGCATTATTTCGCGCATATGAATCTGTAGTCGTCGACGCAGTGGTAGAAGCTCATCTGGTACGAGTGTACGTCCACTGGAGAAGGCGGTAGCTTCTCGCTATGAACAAATTATTTTTATTAAAAAAAATTTTTTTTAGCTTCACGCTATAGCAGGGTAGGCAGTGGGAACCTAGTGTTAAGATACAGTTTTTTTTTTAGCTTCACGCTATATCCCGCATATAGTAGAGTAGGCATAGGGAACCTGAGAACCTAGTGTTAAGACACTCCGTTCTCCACTTAATTTTTTTTTTGTTTATCTTCACGCTGTATCCCGCACATAGCAGGGTAGGTAGAGGGAACCTGAGAACCTAGTGTTAAGACACTTCGTTCTCCACTTAATTTTTTTTTTGTTTATCTTCACGCTGTATCCCGCACATAGCAGGGTAGGTAGAGGGAACCTGAAAACCGACGTGTTAAGACACTCTGTTCCCCACTTTAAAATTTCATACAAAATATTTTTTTACGTATAATAGTACATAATAACAAATTGTATACCCTGTACAGGTTAGCTTAATCTTTTTGACAGATGTAAATTTTTCTAAACGACATAACTTAGCAATGACGGACATATTATTTAACTATTTATTTATTATTTTGTTAATTTAATGATTTTACAAATTGTCAAAATATTTAAAAAAAATAATATAACACGAAACTTCCTAAAATTTCAAGAGTTAACCGAAAATTATTGACTTTTTATTGCTTCAACGTAAAATTTAAGTAACAGGGCTAAGAGAACATTTTTCTAAATTAATGTCAGTAGTGTCAGTCCTAACGAAAGCTACCACCGGCTCGCAAGGCAGTTCTGCTGAGAACCGCCGGCGAGTCACTTAACAGTTGCTCTTTTCAAATCCCGACTCCCGGGTGAGCGTCAACAGCATTTAATTCATACAAAAATGGTAGAAAACGGGAAATTAATCTATACAATCCACGCAAACAAGCAGTCATAAATAACCTCATACATACCAATGTCAAGAAAGCAGCAATCATGAGAGATTCTTCATTGATGGTGTTCCTGTCAAATCTCTCGAACAAAGTCTCTACGTTATTCTAAAAAGAAAAAATAACAAAATATTACTTATAATTAATAACTACTGTTTCCGTTGACGCGTTAATAACACGTTGTCTTAGCAAAGTGTATGTAAGTGTATGTAAGCCCAAGAAATGAAAATACTAAATTTTACATTTCCTAGAGTGGGGATCGAACCCACAACCTTTCGCATTTACAGTCCAACGTTTGTGCCTCTGCGCCACGACAGGCGTTTTGCAGGATCTATGTCTATTAAAAGAAAAGTTCATATATATATATATAGTTTTAATTAACCAAAGTAGTTAGTTTTTGGGCGTCAAAATATTATGTTGAGAACACAACAGGGTTCTTTATCCTGTCTTCTTTTTTTTTTAATTTGTTTTTTTTTTTAATGATAAACGCACATTTGGGACAATTTTCATAGGTTGCTAAAAATTTACAACACTACCTTCCCTAATATAGGGTGGTTTACTTAACCCTTTCGCTACCAGCGTCACATATATGTGACGACCCGATTATCTTACCAGAGCCCGGCGTCACAAATATGTGACGGGCGCTCATTACCAGTTTATGACAATAGTTTGTCCCAGATCGTACCGTACATAGATGGGTTGTGTTATAAAACAATAAAATAGATACAGGATGTTAGTGGCCTGGTAAAATTGCTATTTTCACTTAGTTACAACGTTAGAAATACATCCCACAAAAATTAATGACAATTGATATAATATTAAAATAATGAAACATCTGGGCTGTGGTGGTGATTTGTCTCCTGAGGCCCAGGTAGCGAAAGGGTTAATATGTAATAAAAAAAAAATCACAAAAAAAAAACGTACTTGAATGCGACTGGTGCTGCTATCGCGTAAACGAGGTCCACCAGCACGAAGAGTATCTTCCCTGTGAAATTGAAAAAAAAATCAAAACACGCCTTATTAAAAAAAAAATTAAAAAAAAATATGGCGTCATAAGTTACTAATGTCATATTAATTTTATCCAGTTTCAGTTATACTCAAAAATAATTCAAAATTTAAAAAAAAAAAATAACTATAAACAAAAAGAAAAATATTATAAATAAAACAAAACACAATTAAGATACTATTCAAACAGACAAACGACTTAAAATTATTACGAATAACTCAAAAACCACTTGTCTAACCTTAATTCATAAATAAACGAAAGGCACGGTCAAGTGTGAACCCGTGGATGTTGTTTAATTCATAAAAATAAAAAAAAATAAAAAAAAAAGCTAACCTTCGTCTTTGCAACTGGCGTCTCGCGTGTGGACTGTCACATGGCAGGAATCTATCGTATATTAGATTTAGAAGAGACACCGACTGAGGACGAGGTGCTTCCTCTGCTGTATATACAAAAACAATACAAATTTATTAATATATTACATACATACATACATACATACATACATACATAGCTTCACGCTGTAACCCGCATATAGCAGGGTAGACAGAGGGAACCTGAGAACTGACGTGTTAAGACACTCCGTTCCCCACTTTCCGCCGAATTGAGGCATTGCGTGCTGAGTGGCGGAACTCAACGCCGCGCTTTGCCTTGTTACCAAACCCAGGAAATGAAAATACTAACATTTCCTAGAGTGGGAATCGAACCCATAACCTGTCGTGTTTGCAGTCGCACGCTTGTGCCTCAACCCACGACAGGCGTTTGGTTCTTAACATTACCTATAAATAATATACTAGAGTATATCTAAGCTTTTCGTGTCGAGTGGCGGAACTCAACGCCGCACTTTGTATAACTGGAGCGGAAAACAAAAACAACTTAAATATAATAATTCCGACGAGTAGGATCGAACTCACAACCAATCACGTTTTCGGTTTTATCAAATGATGTCCCATTACGACAAGATGGCGTCAAAAAATATTGTATGTATACATACGCTCTATATCTTCTCAGAGACACAAATTAAAAGAAATTGTTTAATTTAATTTTTTTTTTTTTTTTTTATGGATAACGGATGGCAAACAAGCAGAAGGACCACCTGATGGTAAGTGGTTACCTTCGCCCATGAACATCTACAACACCAGAGATGTTGTAGATGCGTTGCCAACCTAGAGGATACAGATGGAAGAGGAGGACAATGTAGTATTCCGTTCTCGGAACCACCACATTTTGGGGAAAGGATGGGTGGGAATGGGAAAACCTGGCTTACATGCCATCGAACCGGAACACATCATAAGATATTTGGCGGTTCGTCTTTGACATGATAGTGGTCGCGAGCCAGACGGAGGACGAACCTCCTACCACCAAACAAAATTTAATTAGTACCTAATTAAATTAATTTCAGTACCATTTAAATATTTTGATTGTTCAGTTTTTTGTGTATTCCTCTTTACCTATTGTTAAATACAAACATTGTTTGCCTAAATTTTAAATTAGAAATTACCAATACTACTGTGTTATTTTTTATTGTTATCTTTTTCTTGTCTTGCCTTGTTTCCACAATAGTTGTAATTTTATCTTTACTACATATATACCGATTGCAATTTGTTTTGTGGACCAATAAACAGAAAAATAAAATAAATAATAAATTTTTTACATACGATTAGCTTCGCTAGAGCCTCCATTTTCATGTTCAGTTTGAGTTTGAGTCGAGTCCGTTTGATTGTTTTGGTCCTGGCTGGCCTGGCTTTGTCCGGGTTGATTCTGATCATCTTTGCCATTTTGTCCCTGACCTGAGCCACCCTGTCCAGAACCGCCCTGTCCTGACCCACCCTGGCCTGGCCCACCATGACCTGAACCTCCTTGTCCTGAACCTCCCTGGCCCGAGCCACTTTGGCCTGAACCGCCCTGGCCTGAGCCACTGGAACCTTCGCCAGCTCCACCTGCCCCACCTTGACCAGAACCAGCTTGTCCTTGACCACTTTGACCTTGATTGGACTGGCTTTCTCCACTTTGGCCTGAACCCCCCTGGTTTGACCCAGCGTGGCTTGTTCCAGTATGGTTTGTTCCAGCCTGGCTTAATCCAGTCTGGCCTGAACTTTGGGAGTGTAATAGTTGGCCGATGTTTACCAGCGCCTCTACTTGATGATTGACCTCGTTTTCATTAGCCATGAGTTCCTGGTCATCATCCAAGTCCTGGTTTTGATCGCCACCGGCCGCTTGGCCCACATTTATATTGGGATTAGGGATCTGTTGTAAATGGGCATGTAGAATGCCTTCCATTCCTGGAACAAGTCCTTGACGAATGACACTCGAGAGTATACTCTGTAGAAGCTCCGCGGTCGGCGGTCCACCGGCCCATGGCATTTGAGCCAAGTATACTAAAAAACAAAAATATTTGTCATATTAAATGCACACGAAATACTGATACTTATAAAATAATGTTATCATTTATATTTATGAAAAAAAAATGGCAAATGGCTTGTTGACAACATTTCACTATTGGCTGGAGACAAACGTAAATTTTCTGGATATTCCTATAACAATAACAATAAAACAGCCCACAAATAGCCAAACTAACTCTGTGACCCAAAAAAATTAGTTTGAGGCCCACCAGCCGCGACGTCCACCTGCTGCGGTATCTGAGGCTGCAGTTCCTGGAAGGTATCTCCTCAATACTCATTACCACTTCCACCACCGACTTGGTACCCACTTGTCCCAAACCACGGAAGAGATTCTCGAAATCTGCGAAAATACCACACTTGACATCATTACGAATAACTCAAAGAGAACAGTTTTTAGATAATTAAAATGGGGCCACATGAGAAGCACTCACTATCATATGTATAAAAGACAATAATTGATTCAACTAATAGTTAACACACATGAAAAGATTTAATTAGATTTTTTAAATTCTTACATAGTTTTTAAAAAACTTGAAAAAGATAAAGGGATTATCAATTGGTATCTTTTTTTGAAGTTGATTAAAACAACAGAATCTGTTAATATTTTTTTTTTTTTTTTTAGTCCTTTTTTATATATATATTCACTGTATCCGCATATGTATAGCAGGGTAGGCAGAGGAACACCGAGAATCTAGTGTTAAGACACTCCGTTCTCAACAACAGATTCCGTTCCCACTTTCCGCCGAATGGGCATTGCGCGTGCTAGTCATACGAAACTCAACGCCGCCCTTTTGCCTTGTTACCCAAACAGAGATTGAAAATACTTAACACATTTCCTGGGTGGGAATCGAACCCACAACTGTCACGTTTACAGTCCGCACCTTGTGCCTTTGCGCCACGACAGGCGTTAAGCTACAGGTAGGTAAATTTAGTAAATTCATATGTTTAAGAAAAACATGTTTAGAAAACGTATAAAGATTTGAACTGCAGCGGGACTCGAACCCGCCTCTTGTCATCTCTCTCCCGTCAAGCGCTCACAGTCACAGCATAGAAATGCGTTCTCCTCCGGCTGAACGAAATTCTTATACGCTTGTTACAACTTATTTATGTTGTTAGCATCTCTGTACAAGAGGTTTTACAAATTTCCAAAAATAAAATTCAAAATAAAAAAAAACAAGACAATCCTAACATACTACCCAAAAAAAGAAACTCACCAAGCATAACTTGACGACGATTGCCTGCCACTCTGGAATATTCTGGGTCGGACCCATGACTTGGAGTTCGGAGCAGGACTTTGGTTTCTGACTCTGGGGTTGGTTCTGGTTCACGGTTCTCATTTTGGTTTTCCTGATTAACTGGTATAGGAACCCTCGTTTCTATTTTCAACTTAGTATGTAATTGGGTCTGGTTGGCACGTTTATGTTCACTGTTGGCTGGTTGCCGGCTTGGGCCTGAAGCTGGCGATTGTGGTTGAGGACTTTCCAGGAACTTGGCGAGCCACCTTCGTTGTTCGGCGCACGACGGGTGGTTGACGGTGTACCACGTTTATAGGTCTATGGATAACGTACATTAGAAATTAGTAATACTAAAGTAAGCTAAGTCCTTTCTAGTTGTCCTGATCGCTTAGAGTTATAATTCTAAGAAAATGGCAAAGTCAAAGAACCATACAAATCTAACCAAAACCGAAATGCACCGCAATGGTATTAAAAAGCCCACGAAGTTCAGACACGAATCTACCACACTTGGTATGGACCCTAAATTCTTAGGTACCAGAGGTTTTACACCAAAACAGTTAGCTAGAGCAGCGGAAAGGAAAGCAGTGAGAGAAGCAAGGCCAAGAAAATGAATACCTAGTTATAAAAATAAATAATAAATATATATATAAATAATATACCATATATATATATATATATAATATATATATATATATATATATATATATATATATATATATATATATAACTATATATATATATATAAAACTTCATGCTTTATTCTGCTGGCAGGAGACCTAATATCAAGACAGAAGAAGAAGATAGTGATATTCGAACTGATTCATATTTAGTAATTTCACTATCGAATTGTGACGATGAAGTTTTTTTTTGCTCTTCACCTTTCTTGACCTTGCAAACTATTACATCTACATTTTCCTGGCCGCTTTTTTTTTAGGTCTCATGCATTACTTTAAAAAAGTTAAACAAGCCGGTCGAAACCGGGTTATATGGACGCCTCGCCACTTCTCCGTACATATCCGTCGTCCGCTACAAATAACATAAATAATAAATACAAATAAATTCAACACCCACCTGCACAGGGAATGGCGTACGCATCAAAGCTTCGGACGTAAGACGCGAGTTCTCATGGGTCATCAAAAGACCGATATCGGACACGAGATGGTAAGCGTGTGAGAAGCTGTGGTACAACTCCGCTGATATCTCCGCAGTACGCTGACGACGCTGGAGTTCCTCTTCGTCTAGTTGGATCTAGAAGTTATTGTTGTTGTCTTTACCAATTTCTTATTTTACCGACTTCCATAATAAATGGAATAGGCTTTCCATACGATATTTTTTTGTATATTAAATATTAATACATAACTTTTAAACTAGATAAAATATGATCATACTTTTTTAAATGATAGTCTCCCTCATTTATATTTAACGCCTGTCGTGACGCAGAGGCACAAGTGTGCGACTGCAAAGCGAAAGGTTGTGGGTTCGATTCCTACTCCAGGAAATGAAGTATTTTCATTTTCTGGGTAACAAGGCAAAGCGCGGCGTTGAGTTCCGCCACTCAACACGCAATGCCTCAATATAGCGGAAAGTGGGGAACGGATTTGTTGAAAGAGAACAAAAGTTGAAAGAAAAAAAAAATATTTAGTTAGGATCTGATATATATTTTTGAGTTATTCCCAATAATTATAATATTTAGTACTATTTATTTAAAGACGCTTTTCTTTTGTATGTATATACCATTTATGGTATATATGTACGTCCGAAAGTTCCATTAGAGCTTGTACGCACTGTCGACTAATCGCCGGCAACTCGGTCACAGGCGATTGAAACTTACTATAGTTTACCTAAACAACATGTCGCGTTTACAGTGGTACGGTTATACCTCAATTATTTCATTATTTTGAATACCATAATGAAAATTTTAATAAAAAGAATAAAACCGATTTCAAAGACAACTACAATTACGAATAACTCAAAAACTTCTCGTACAAACTTATCTAAATTTAAATACGACAAATATCACAAGCACTAGCTTTTATATAAAAAAAAATCACCAATTTTGTTTCACTCAGTGAAAAATGCGATAACATACAAAAGACACAGATGAATTATTAACCTCCTTTATAGAAGTCGGGTAAAAAAATATGCAAATTAAAAAAAAAAAAATTGAAATGTTATTTTACAAAAAAATGTTATTTTCAAATTATATTTTTAATATACATATATATAAAATATCATTTATAAAGAACAAAAACCCGACTGAACCAATTCTTCAAATTTAGGAAGATTTGCTTCCTACAAATAAAGTAAGCTATAAAAGCTAGTTATGTGCTATATATTTGAAATGTGCTAATTAAATCCTTTCATTTGATACCCCACACAGTATCAACATTTTTTTGGTTTTTATTCATGACGTAATTACCTCTAGAGGGCGCCATATTGAATTAAGAGTGACGTCACATATCTAAGAACACTTGGAGTATATATCTATCTAGCGTCACCTTAATTATATAGATCGGTCCAGGGGTTTAGACTATTTGAGGTAATAAAGAAAATTACAAACATACATGATACGCGTGAAAAACATAACCCTCCTCTAATAATTAACACTTACCTGAGGATCATTAACTTCACGCAACGTTCTGACGTACAACTCCCTGAAAGGCGCAAAGTCAGCGTGTAGATTGTGCAATTGTTCGACAATTTCACCGAAATCCGCGGGCGGCGTGTGGTATGATGAACGCATCGCCCTTATGCTAGTAACATTAGAAAAAATAAAGTTTAAAATTATAAAAAAAAAGCCCCGACTGCTTAAAAAAGGAATTAAAATGCTTTTTGATTTTTTTTTTAACTTCACGCTGCACACTGATCGTGGATTCCCTCCAAGAACGTTTGGTAGGGGTAACCAACTCCTGCTCAAAAGATAAGCAAAAGTAGTAGAAAACGTATTTATTTATTTTCATTTAAAATACATCGTAATTTTTCTTCCGAAAAACGCTATGAATTAATTCTATTGAAATTAATATTCTAGACGAGTCTCCTTAACACCTCTTGGTTAAGGGATAGAACGGGCTTCACCCGTTCACTCAGACAAGGACATACATTCATACACACAGAGAAGGTCAGTGGAATCCGCAGTATCCCACATAAAGCAGACCAAACAGAGAGAACCTAAGAACCTAGTGTTAAGACACTCCATTCCCCACTTTCCGCCGAATAGATATTGCGTGCTGGGTGGCGGAACTCAACGTCGCGTTTTGCCTTGTTACCAAACCCAGGAAATGATGATACTAAACTTATACATTTCCCGGAGTGGGAATCGAACCCACGACCTGTCGCGTTTACAGTCGCACGCTTGTGCCTATGCGCCACGTCAGGCGATAACATGTCTTTTACAATTAATTTATGTAAAACAATAATAAAAACATTATATCAATATATATTGCTTCAAACTATTTTTTTTTTCTTTTTTATTTACCTTCACGCTGTATCCCGCATATAGCAGGGTAGGCAGAGGGAACCTGAGAACCTATTGTTAACACACTCCGATGTCATAAAATTTCGATTCCCTACTACCGAATAGAAGCGTTGCGTGCCGAGTGGCGGAACTCAACGCCGCGCTTTGCCATGTTACCAGAGCGAGGAGATGAAGATCTATATATAAATACGTGAAGCAAAAACTTTGTACCCCTTTTTACGAAAATCACACTAGTATTAATTATTATAAATATTTATATAATAATATACTAACCTTCGACCGCGACTCTGCCTGGTACTACCAGAGGGTGGTTCAATCTGTAAAACATTATGGCATTAATAAAAAAAATCATTAAAAAAAAACAAATTCGCAACATTGCTTTGCAAAAAAAAATAAAAAACCTAAACAAAAAAACAACAAAAACTACTATTTAAAAGAAACCCCATATCCGTAACCAATGTAATGTATATTAATAATCATTTTAATAAATTAATAGATTAATTAATTAATAATAATTTATTAATCGATTATGTTATTAATATTAAATTTAATAAATATTTGCAAAATATGTTATTACTTTTCATTCAAAACTGTCCACCCCGTGATTATTACCCCCAAGATTAGAAAGTTGTTAGATTTAATATCGTCCCATAGCTAAAATGGTAATTTTGAAATGACGTATGTGTCTTATGAAGTACTTTTTATACTATAGAATTTCGATGCTTCAAACAAATACATATAAATTAAAAAATATATATTTTTTTACGCTTCCTTTGTATCCCACATATAGGCAGAGGAACCACGAGAACCGACGTGTTAGCTTACTCTCAGTTTCCGCCGGTTTGAAGAACATTGCGTGCTGAGTGGTGGAACTCAACGCCGAGCTTTGCCTTGTTACCAGACCGGAAATGAAAATAATAAATATTATTTAACATTTTCATTTCCTGTAGCGAAATCAGACCACAACCAGTCTTGTTACCTCTGCGCCATCTGGGTCACCTTATACCGTCAAAGCAGCAGAATTACCAATCTAGCTCACACGACGATACGATTAAGAACAAAGTTCTGCCATTAAATGACGACTTCCGTTTGTAATTTTAAAAAAAAAACGTGTAACGTGCGTACACTTACGTAAAAGTTACTTCTTTGGCATAATGATTTTTTTGTTTTTAAGCTTCACGCTGTATCCCGCATATAGCGGGGTAGACAGGAACCAGAGAACTTTAGTGTTAAGACACTCCATTCTCTTTCAACATTTCCGTTCCCCACTTTCCGCCAAATGAATGAATGATAAATAATGATCATACGAATAATCAATACGAAAATCATTGTAAAAATGTTATCCTTCGCGTTATCCTATGTATGTAGATATAACGAAACTAATAATATAAAAAAAAGGTATTTAATACTGTGAAAAAAAGTTTTATTATCTATTTAAATAAACTATTGTCCCCGTTGACGCGTTAACAACGCGGTGTCTTTATCAATGTATATGTAACTTTATATAAACATGGATGTCAAACCATGGTAATGTGTGTAACATTTATTTTATTAATGCACTTTTATGCATTGATTTGAAAAGATATTATTATTCTGCACTCCATCTCTATATATAACTATAAGTGTGCCAGGTTTCGTACTTCTCTGTCCACGTAATTTTCATAAAAAGGTGTCCAAAGTTTTTGCTTCACGCATTTATTTATAGATTTTATTTTAAACATCATAAAAAAAAATCAAATATTAATTAGCTAATTTAATAGCGTCGGATTTTCGTGACAAGAATGAACTTCTATCATTCATTTCTAACTCGCCAAAAGAAGTATATCTTCTAAAATACTTGAAAAAAACCTTGGTTCTTAATACACATAACCAAAAACCAAAACTCAAAGCCATGCATCAAGCGTCTGCATAGAGAAGATTGGCTGGTCTTCTTACAACACACTGCCATACAAAAAAACGGTGTTAAACACCGTCAAAATTGAATAGTAAAAACAAAACCGGCAATCTGTATATTGCATAGTTTAACGAATATATGAAATCAATATATTTTTTTTATTTAACGCCTCAGACATTAAAAGAGAAGCTTTATGATATAGATTGCCGCCTCCATATCTACACCGATCAAATGTTCAAAAAACGAACATATATTTAAAAAAAAGACTCGGGCAGTGTTATCCAGATCGACCAATCTTTACTAAATAGACACTATGGTCAACCTGATAAATCAGAGGTCTTTGATGGATTTGACACATCACCTCGTTCGGTAACGCACACGCCTCGGCGAGCATACCCGCGGGCGGTTCCAAGTCGTCGTCGGGGTAATTAGGTGGCTCCTATGGTCACAATATTACAATGTACACACTTATCACTGTTTACGTGAAATTACGTCGAATATTACCATTTGTTCCGTAAGCCGTTTGTAAAATTACGTATTGGCAATGAGTGAGAAATTAATGGTTTATGTTAAATATAATGGAATGAGCTAGCTATATCTCGCGAATTATTTTACGTGGACTTTATAACTTAAAATTCAGTTTTCTTGGAATTTTCGAAAAATCCTCTCTTGGAGGTCCTTTAGACTGTCCAAGGCCGAATTTAAGCGTTCTATGGCCAGTAGTTTCGCTTGTACGTTGTCTGTCAGTCATTCAGTAACTCAACCGTTTTGTATAACATATTTTTTATATTAAAGTAATTAATGTTTTGAAGAAAGTATTTATTCTACACAAAATTGATATTTTTTTTAGCTTCACGCTGTATCCCGCATATAGCTAGGTAGGCAGAGGGAACATGAGAACTGGCGTGTTAAGACACTCCGTTCTCTTTTAATAATATCGTTTCCCACTTTCCGCCGGAATGAGGCATAGCGCCTTGTTACCAGACCCAGGAAACAAAAATATTAAATATTATTTAAAATTCTCATTTCCCGGAGTGAGAATCGAACCCACAACCAGTCTCGTTTACAGTCGCACGCTTGTGCCTCTATAACACAACAAGAGTTAATATATAAAGATGTGGTTTTCATACAGTTAGGATATCATCAATCGTTACCATCTATTACGAAATGTTACATAATAATATACCAACCGATGAAATTCAATATTTACCTATTGCATGGTGCATTCCAAAGAAATATGACTTTGATATGAACCAAAGAATAAATATTGCTGGATGAAATTTTAATACTTTAAATCGCTAAGTGTATTAATAGTATATAGAAATTAACATGTATAAAATTCTAGGCAGAGAGTCTAGTGTTACGACATTCCATTCTCCACTTTGCATATTCACCTCTATACAAAAATTCTTAAATTAATCATTTAATATCGAAATTTTAAGAAATATATACCAAACACCATTCAATACAATTCAATACAAAAAATGCACATTTTTTTTTTGTGCCATAAACTCCTTACATCACTTTCATTTTGCTTAAGTGCTTCCACTTGACTGCTTATCTCATTAATCAGGTGACGTAGAAATTCCAGCCTGGATGCTGTTGGTGACAAGTCTAGACCTGGAAGCTCTTCAATCTGGATACCTTGGGCAGACGCTGCTAAAGCCTAAAAACATATTTAAAAATTTCAAAAAAGAAAGTTAAAGAAAAAAAAAAGTTAAAAAAAAAAAAACAATATTTCGCACCTTTAGAATCATAGGGGATCTAATCAAAAAAATCATGATTTTGATTTATTGCCACGGAACGACTTAAGACAATGATCTTTATCGACTTTTATTAAAAAAGAATACAAATTGAAATATAATTTTAAAAAATTATTTCTTTTCAAATAAAAGAAATGTACAAAACCATATTGACGTTTCCCAAAAAAAAAATTGTTTTAGCTTCACACTGTATCCCGCATATAGCAGGGTAGACAGAGAGAACCTGAGAACCCAGAATTAAGACACTCCGTTCTCTTTGAACAATTCCGTTCCCCACTTTCCGTCGAATTGAGTCATTGCGTGCTGAGGGGCAGAACTCAAGGCCGCGCTTTGCCTTGTTACCAAACCCAGGAAATTAAAAATTCCATTTCCTGGAGTGAGAATCGAACCCACAACCTGTCGCGTTTACAGTCGCACGCTTGTGCCTCTGCGCCACGACAGACATTTAGAAAATAATATTAATAAATATTAATATTATATTATGAATTATTCCGCAGTTTAATAAGATAAATTACGACGGGAAATTATTAAGGGCCATTATTCAACGCGCAATATTTTTAAAATAAGGCAGAAAGTAATCCCAATAAAAGCGATATAGATAATAAAAAATAATATTAACAGCAATTTAAGCATAAAAAATTCAATCAGTGGCAGGCGTGAATAACTTGATAACAAAATGCCTACTTTTTCAGAATAAATATTAAAAATAAATTGAAGTTTCATTTTTTTTCATTAGCTTCACGTTGTATCCCGCATATGGCAGGGTAGTCAGAGGGAACCTGAGAACCTAGTGTTAAGACACTTCGTTCCCCACTTTCCACCGAATTGAGGCATTGCGTGCTGAGTGGCGGAACTCAACGCCGCGCTTAGGCTTGTTACCAGACCCAGAAAATGAAAATACTAAACTATTACTTTTCCTGGAGTGGGAATCGAACCCACACCCCCCTGTCGCGTTTAGTCGCACGCTCGCACACAAAAATATATATATATAAATGTACTCGTATTCAGCAGAAAGTATTTGATTTGCTGAAAAAAATAAAAACAATTATATATTCTTAGAGTTATCAACCTATTCACGCACACATCATAAAACAACAACCACCTACCACCAAACGTCGTATTTGCTGTTGTGTAAAATTATTTAAATGGACCGGACTCATGCTGATAGGCTCCGGTGGTGGGACAATCGGCTGGCTGGTGAACGCATTCTCCCTCTCCCGTTCTCTCTCCCTTTCCCTCAAAGCCTCTCTTGCCTCGACTGATGGTGGGGCTCTTTGCACCATATGCACCACTTTATTTGCCACGCCTAGTAAAATATATTTTTATTTTTTTTATTTATTTATTTAACAGATAACAGCCGCAGTAGTGTAATACTGTGTCGCGGTTTCTAACGCCCACCTCACAACAGTTTTTACTAGCAATTACAGTACCAAAGTGTTGTAAGTGTATCGACAAAATATGGACAAAAATAACATACAAAAAACAAAATAAAATAAAAAAGTGACCACACTGAAATATTAAAAGCAACATAGAAGAACTTATAAATTTACGTATGTATATAGTTATGTATGTGTATGCGTATGTATGTGTGTGTGCGTGTTTTTATTTTTTTATTGGAAAGCCAACGCTACATACTATTTATTCATTTATTTATTAGATTCACCAGTGTTAATAACATCGGATATAATTGTACAATAGTTTATTCTCATAGCTTTTAAGGAGAACTCCACATGCAATTATAAGGACAAGACATACATTTCTTACAAAATTAATTTTAAAATGTTATTAAATTACAATCAATGAATAAAAACGAATACTAAAAAGAAAAAATATCAAAGTAGTGACAGTCCTACGATATCTATCTAGGGGGCTTCCTAAAGGATCCAAAACGTATTACGTAGAAAATTTATTTAAAATTCCACAAAATCTAGATATAGGAGAATTACTACTTAAAATATACCTACGAAAAGGTGATTCGAGAAAGATAGAAGGTTTACGTACTATGATCACATTTATATTGTAAATAACTCTCTATATATACATCATGAAATCTAATATATGTAATAGTTGTTAAATATAATTTATAGTAATAATAAACACTACTGACTGACTAACTAAAACATAAGCAACCTACATAACAAAAAAAAAAGGAAAAAAGAAATAATAGAGCTTTAAGTCTACCACTAATAAGATATATATTTTTTTAACTTCACGCTGTATCCCGCATATAGCGGGGTAGGCAGAGGGAACCAGAGAACCTAGTGTTAAGACACTCCTTTCTCTTTCAACATTTCCGTTCACCACTTTCCGCCAAATTAAGGCATTGCGTGTTGAGTGAGAATCGAACCCACAATCTGTCGCGTTTACGCCACGACAGCCGTTTATATTGTAATAAGCACTAACCCTTGACTAACTGAAACATAAGCAACCTACATAACAAACTAAAAAAAAAGAAAAAACAAAAGAAAATAAAAGAAAAAAATTTAGTCTACCACTAATAAGATAATAATAATAATATATATTTAAAAAATGTCAGTTGGTAAGGATCCCACCATAGTGTTTTAAGATACAATTAAGTAGTTCTGTATAAGTATGCCGCAAATTAACTCTAATAAATAAAAACTAGAAAGGTGTGGACAAGTTTGAGTCCATGGATGTAAAAAAATCCCATGAAAAAAATAACAATGTTGTTCAGTTAACATCTAAACAATTATAACAAAACAGAAAAAACAAAACAATGCTTAATATAATAAAAAGAAACTAAGCAAAAACAAACAAATTAAAGAAAAAAAAAATTTAAAAATTACTTCAAAAAAGGAGGAAGTTCTTAAATCAACTATATTTTTAAAACTTTTTACTAAACTGGATGAACAAATTATGATGATTCTATTTTTATATGATAGCTAGTGTTTCTGATGTAGCCATATTTAGTTCTGATGAGTAGTTTTTGAGTTATTCGTAATAATATTACTGTTTAGTGCTTTCTATTTAAAGTTGGTTCTTTCAATTTGTTTCTCGATGTACCTCGTGAAGGGAGATCTAATAATAAGATATATTATAATATAATCTAGTTACTTACCATACTCAGCCAACTTCTTTTCATCCTGTAGGACTCTTCCACAAAATATTAAACGCTGAAGACTGACGTCCACTCCCATCTGCTCCATCACCTTTTCTTTTAACTGTTGGACAGTGATCTAAAAATTCAAATATTTGTTATAACAATATATTAAATTTATTAATATCAACCCTAGAGACGAAAGAAACAAAGTATATTTGCATACCAGGCGTTAATAGGTTGATAAGTGATAAGTTTTAAAAAAAATAATTATTATTTGCATTTGTTTTATTTACTAAATCAAAAAAAATTTAACTTTTCAGGAAAAAAATATTAAATAACACAATAAATAGAATTTATAAGTTAAACCTAAAACAACAAAGTGCCTCTCTTGTAATGTAAGCATTTTTGACTTAACAACTAATGCACACCTGATATAGATATAACATGCACTAGTAGAAAGTAAATTATTTAATACATATTAAAAAGTAAAATCAAATGTATTGTGAAACTTAAAAAGAAATATTTCATATATATGAAATATAAATTCACAGGCTACATTGATTTATAATTTATATTCGCCATTAGCGCTTCAAGTTAGTAAGAAAATAATATATTATTAAATTAACATACATGTATATAAATATAAAAAGTAAGTCGGTATGTACTTTATAGAATTGTGAACCATGCATCTGATCATGTGATAATTTTTAGCAAAGTTGCTATGCATGAGCCCATGAGGGTTTCTGAGTGGGTATGATCAATTTTCACCAAGATGGCACCACACAATTTTTTCAAAATTAACAAAATCAATAAAATTACCCGAAATAATTTGAATATGAACCCACTACACCGAACTCAAATCAATCAAACATATGTAATTATAGTCAAATGTGAAAAGCTCCAAAGAAAAGCCACAAGTTCAAGTTAACTTTAATTAAAAGTAAATATGAGTGTAGATTTTTTCAATATTTCTTATATGCATTGTCTTTTACATAGTAAAACAAAACTCATTTTAATAACTGAGAACATACTAGCTTTCTTTTATAGATATTCTATAATAATAAGTAATTTGCATTGCGGCAATCTTAGAATAATAGTAAATAAATTTTCATTGTTACTTATTATTTTATATCAGGTAGACTCTTAACACTTATATATGATACATATTTCAAAGAATTTTTTTTCTATTTTGACTATTACCAAATAAAAAAACATAATATCTTTTCTAAAAACAATTTTATATTGCATTCACAAATGCTTTAAAAATTGTCGCTTGCATTGCTTATGACCATTAATTGCAATTTTTACAATTTGAAACAGAGATACTTCTATATTTATTGCCAATAGAATCATCGTGGCACAGGTGGATAGATTCCATCTGTAAACACAAATGGTTTTGGGTTTGATTCTCACTCAAAGTAATGAACGATGTTTAAGTTTAAGATAGTATGTTTAATTATTTTCAATACCATATTCTGGTAAGATAAAGTACATTATGAAGACCAACTTCCCTCAAAAGAAAAAACAAAATGTCTTAACATTAGGTTCTTTGCTATAACTATTTTGCTGATTAATTAAGCATTCCAATACAGTACTCTTTAAGCTAGTATACAAATGATATTTTACATATTAAGTAATGTACACATATTATATGCTATAGAAGCACAGGTTAATCAATAAATCAGGTCATAGTCAGAGCGAGTTGGTGGTTTTACAGTCCCCACACCACTAACCTCCCAGAACACCCCCTCTCGTCCCTCCTTCCTTCCCCTAGTCCCTCCATGTCCCCTTCCCTATGAATTCTAGACCAAATTTTTTTCTATTGCCCATAATTTGAGTTATGACAGTAAAAAATATCATTGTAATTATATGTTTAGATATACATATGCGTGTTTAGTATTTAAATAATAGATGTAACACATTTTAGTACATGTACAGATAGTAAGCAAATGGTATCTTGACAAAACCACAAAAATCTTTCATGATCAATATTATAGATATATATACTACAACTATTGTAAGACAAAGGAAAATTGAAAACTGATAATAGCCATAAGCATAAGCAAATGAGATATCATGTACACCTATGAAATATGTAATATCATTTGAATCGATATAGATTTATAAATTACCCACAATATTTTTACATTGCCTACCACGCCTATATTTTGCTTTGAAAACTCATATGTGATCATAAATCGCATATGCTGAAGCAGAGCTATTAATATAAAGAAACAATAGATATTTATTTGCTTATTTCTATCGACTTACCTCATCGTCCACAGTAAAAGGGTGGTCTCGGGAGTCCAACGTTTTTATTGTAAAATGAATCATTTTTGCAGGTAATCATGTAAGAGCAACCTCCGCAAAGCAGAAAATACTATTAATGATACACCTGCGACGCAATTAAAGTATTTTATGACTGTGCACCACAAGGAATTGCATAGGACACTAAAATTATGAACCCACGCTCGATACGAAGAATTTTCTAATGGAAAAGTAATTGGCGAGTATCGCCGCACTAGTCCTTTTTATATGATTGCCTGTGCTAGAGGAAGATAGGTGAATATTTAGTGTTGCCATAAGCTGACATAAGTTTTTAGTTTCAAGTAAAGCCGCGTGATTTTATATAATTTTAAATGTGTAAATTTTTGTACTAATACTGAAATTAATAAATATTATGTAAATTAGAATGTTAATATATTGACGTCTATAAATAATGATTACTATCAGTTTGATAAGAATTTACATTTCTTCGAAGGTTTTGCGCGTATTTTAAGTGAATAAATGTTATACAATGCCTAATTCAATGTAATTTTAAAGAATATATTAATTACATTACTTTACAAAACGACGAGAAGACGGACAAATTAATAAATTTGCATGATAATAAACATTATGCACTTTAGCAACACTGACCTAACGCAAGCGCGGATTTATTGATTAGGAACGTGGCGCAGGGCTGTGTCTCGCATATGGCTATTATAAAGATATATGGTATAGGCCCGGGGATAAATCAATACTGCATCACAGTGTCCTAATTATTTCAACTTTGCCATTTAAACTAGGAGCTTTCCTAGTGGGCGTAACCATAAAATAAATTAAAAGATTATAACTGTAAGCATCTTTTAATTATGTTTTCTCATCTTCATGATGGATTCATGAAACTTCTTAACTATTTCTTCCGTATGTTACCAAATTTACTTTCCTTTGTTCCTAGTTTCTTACACTTTTCTTAAGTAAAATGACCCATTTATAATATTATTGGGTAATGAGTACTCCTCGAATATAAAGTTAACTCTTCGTCTCCACAGATCAGTTCTGACTTCCATGGAGTTAATCCTCTATATAAGAAGTCAACAAACTTCTATTGCGCTTATTGGTTTCTTAAAAAATTACAATGACTCATCTACATTTATTTTAAGCTGTGTCTTTATTGAGGCATTATGAATTTATTTATTTAATATCGAATCAATTTTTTACTAAGCTAATTAGAATTTTAAATAATAAAAAAATTGTAAGTAGAGATTTGTACTGTATGTAAAAAAAAATAACTGGTAAAAAAGTGTTAAGCGATCTGCATATTATTTATTAAAAAAGTATAGGTTCTTTTTGCAGGATACTTCTACATATCTAAATAGATTTAATCTACTAAAAATAAATAAATAGCGGGTTATTTATTTTTAATAAATTAAATCAATAATATATTTTTAAATATAAATTTATAAATATTTATTTAAATTCTTACTAAACATTTTCATATTAAATATAGAATAAAATTTTATTATTATAAAACTATACGATTAAAAAGGCTATTAGTGTGTAGACCAGCCTTAGTTGTCTATGGCACATTGATTGACCAGCGTTAAGCTAGATCTACACCAAAAAAAAATCATTCTGCAGAAACTTTTGTCAGCAATACGTGTTGATGTAATTTAGGAAATATTGATGACAATACTAAAACTAATAAAATATTTTATTGCAACTAAAAAAATATATGGATATGAAACAATAAGTTTTTCATCTAAAAAATACTTATTATGTTGTAATTTATTCAGTTGGCACGAACTGTATACTTTAATTTTAAAAAAATAAGTATGGTTTGCTTAAATGAAATTTTTTTTTCACTTCAAAATCATAACTTAGAGAATATAATTTGAATTTGAAAAAAATTATGATTATTTTGTGTGCTCGATATAGATAAAGATATTTAAAAATAAATATCCTGTTGACATTTATTTTTTAATTTCGACAACTGGCAACACTATTGACATTTATTTAGGGCTGGTGATGACCTTTTTACTATACAAAATAGTCTTAATATTTTTTTGGCGAATTGATTTGTGCTCAAATGGCACGTTCGAAGCGCCATAATTAAACAACTGAAGTGAACTTAATAATTTTATATTGTTTTAGTTCGATTATTTATTATTCGATTCGATTATTATTCGATAATTCTTACAGGTTTTAGAGGTTTTCAAAATCTATGAAACTTAAATCAGATCAATTAAGATAAAATAGCTGGAATCGTAATATAATAAACTCATAAAAATTTCTTACAGCATCACTAAATAAAAAAAACATTTAAAATAATAGCTACTATGAAATGATATGAGTGAACTGAAGTTCTTTAATAATTCAGTTGATTATTTACTAATACTATATTTCATTCATTGTCAACACTTTTATGAATTATTGCATACATTTGCATTTGTGGGTTTTTAGCAAAACAAGCTTATTCCTGTTAGTAATATAAAACGTTACTTATTATAAATAACCTAAATAATTCTTACGAAATAAATATAACCTAATTGTACTAAAATTACATATTCTTTGTTTCTTTTTCTACATTAAAATAAAAAAAAAAGTTCAATAACTCGATTCACTGAAAATCGATTATCAAATTAAATAGTTTATATGGCAATATATTAACTGTTAGTGCAAACCCCATTTATTTCCCGCTCACCCCTCCTTACTTGTTGCCCGTTTACATCTATAAAATGGATTGTTATTGATTTCTCCCTCATTTGCCTTCAAGATCTACAGCGCATGACCATACCTCTTTGTGCGCTGCTGTTTGGCTGGGCTCTGCTAGTTGCATACATTTGTTGCAAATCTTGAATAATATTTCAAATAGTAGTTGGAATCAAGTCCTCATTTTATCGAAAATGGCCTCATCTTCTGAAAACGAAGCCCTGCCGTCCGGATGGCAGGCAAGAACAAGCCGCAGTACTGGTAAGTTAACTTATGCTATATTTACAATTTAATTATCTAAATTTAGATTGATGCTGTTTATTATTTTTATTAGGTTTTTTTTTTTCATATTATTTGCTAGAATCCCATTATATTCATATTTCTCTTATTATAAATCATATTATTATATATTTTAATTTAATTTTTTTTAAATATGGACGATACGAGTAGTAGTAGCTGACGCGGATGATTAACGAACTACCCTCCAAGCACAAAAATTTAATAAAAAATAGACGAAAATCTTTTTAAATCTATTATTTCTTTATTAATATTATTTCTATTATTAATAATATTTAATTAAATATCTTTTTATACCTTTTTAATTTGTGCGTTCCCATAACATAAGTATTAAATTGTATCATCGGCTCAAACCATGTCGGGTTTTTAGATGTTCAATTATATTAAAATTGTATGCCAATCTGTACAATGATAATAAATAGAAATAATAAAAAAACAATAATTATATGCATGCAAAATTTAAATATGGCCATTTAACACGTGTTTTAAAATTAGAGCATTTTTTAAATTTTTTCATTGTACATAAATTAACAAATTATTTCCATTTAAAAATAATTTAGGACAAATATTTTCTTTATTAACTACTATATTACAGATATGAGCATATTTCACAACTGTAGAACAATACAATAGTTGAGATTTACTAAATATGTAACTGCTATCTTCAAGTTAAATTGAATTTTTTGCAAATATGACATAAATTATTATACAAATAATATAACATTCAAATCAGAATTATAGTTTTATCTTTATAATTAAAGGTTTATATTTTAATATAGTAAATTTTGAGTTTCGGTAATATAGGTCATACATCCTTGGTCAACTTTGCTATGTCGCAACCAATATTACAATTTCTTTTTATCATTTAACCTTAACCTTAAATTAAAACTAATAATAACATGACTTTGTTTGTATTTCAATGACCTTATTTAATATTTCATTTTTATTTTTTTTATTACTGTTTTTAATTGTTTTTTTTTTAACTTCACTCTGTATCCCGCATATAGCAGGGTAGGCAGAGGGAACCTAGTGTTAGGACACTCCATTCTCTTACAACAATTCTGTTCCCCACTATGTAACTTGACTACGTTTCTATTTCAATGACCTTATTCAATTAATATGACATAATAACTTTTGTATATCTTTATATATAAAAAGGTTGCAATACCGAGTGACGACAATTTACAGGCAGGCCTTATTGCATTTTATCCTATGTTCACCAAAGGTTGTCTGTAAGAGATTGTTTATTATTTTATTTTATTTTATTTATTTTATTTGCATACAGGCATTTATATTGTTATTTTCTTTTTTTGTTTTTTTTTTTATTTTCTCTTGTGTGCAATAAAGTCTATTCTATTCTATAGTCTCCTTGGGAAGTATACTGGAGTACTAACAAAGATTTTCTTGAAATTCCTTTGAAATGAAAAGAAAACAATCTTTAATTTTATAATCCATGCAAACAAAAACAAAATATACAGTCCAGTTACTTAATTCAAATAGATATATATTTAAATTATATATTATTCTTATTATTTAAGCTTTATTTCCTCCTTGAATAAGAATTAACAATAAAAATGTTTTGTTAGTAGTGTTAATATATTATTCTTTTTTTTGTTACTTTTTATGAGTAATTGCTCAAAGGGGATCCCTTTCGGGTAAAAGCCTCCTCCAGCCCCTGCCATTTTCTCCTATTAAGGGCTACCTGCATCCAATCTGGTCCTGTTACTGATATAATATCATTTGACCTTTTGCTCTGGGTCGGCCTGTTTCTCTTTCCTGCTGTAAATTAAGCTATATATATCAAAAGTTAAATTAATTTTGAAGCGGAACCCATTAATGTTGTAATTTATTAGGAAATGCAATTCTCTAGCAAAAGGTCATCTAGGCCCGGGCGAGCTCAATTGATTTAACAAGGGTGGTCATGCCACCCTTCACCCTTTGCCTCCATGCACCGGGAGGGTTGCCTAGCAACGCCGATCGATACTGCACCGCCGGCCGGCTTGTAGCTTTATACACAAGAGAAATATTTTGGATTGAAGGCCACTTTGGCACAGTGGAACGGCGCGAGACTGTAAACGCGTGGATGTGGGTTTGATTCCCACTAAGGGGAATTATTATATTTAAAATTATTTTCATTTCTCCTACTCTGGTCCAAGACAAAGACGTCATTAGGCTCCGCCACTTAACACGCAATATCTTAAGAGAAGAGAAAAGAGAAAGGATTGTCGAGATACTTTGCTCTTTCAGACTATTCTACTATGCGGAATAAAGCGCGAAGTTGAAACGAATATTTCTTATTATTTTTTTTTTCTTCTTTTCTTATTTTTTTTTTAACTTCACGCTGTATGCCACATATAGAAGGGTTGGCAGAGAACGGAAAGTGGCGTGAACGGAATACTAGGTTCCCTCTGCTTACCCTACTATATGCGGGATACAGCGTGAAGCTATGTATGTATGTAAAATTATTTTTTAGTTTCCCATTAGACATTGTAGGCACTTTTTTTTTAATATTTACATAGTCGCAATATCAGTTGAGTCTTTATATTAAAGTGTATGTCAAAAATATGATTAGTATACATTATTATAAAAAGCATTGGATTTTTCATAAAAAGCGTTTCAAAGTTTCTCCTTGACATATTAATATAAGAATTTATTTAATTAATTCCAGGCCTGACATATTTTATGAATACCCACACCAAAGAATCTCAATGGGACAAGCCCACGTCCCCAGCTCCTCAAAAGGAGACCAAGGTTGGCAAGGCCAACGACCAGATTCAGTGCAGCCACATCCTGGTAAAGCACGTGGGAAGCCGCCGCCCTGCCTCTTGGCGTTGTAAGAACATAGTGACCACTAAGGAAGAAGCACTGGAAATTATTTCAGGTACTTTACATATAATCTATATTTGTCTATATATATATATATATATATATATATATGTATGTATGTATGTATGTATGTATGTATGTATGTATGTATATATATGTATGTATGTATGTATTTAGTTTGTATTATGTATTAATACATATTTCATATTTTTTTTATGTAAATGTCCTGATTACTTACTTTATACAACTCCAATATCCAAAGGTTGCCTGGAAGAGATCGCTTTAAACGATACGACCGCCATATTGTACGTTGTATTTATACTTCTCTGTTATTTGTTTATTTGTGTGCAATAAATTTGTATTTGTAGTTTATTAAAAAAACTCTAGTAACAAGACAAGGCGCGGCGTTGAATTCCGCTACTCACTACGCAAAGCCTCAATACATATAGTATAAAAATGATTATGGTGGATTAATAGCGAGACATATATATTGTCGCTGACTTTTATTTAGAACATTTACAGGGGAATAATTTTGTAATATATGATTTTTGAGTAACTTTCACCGTTTACGCCTGTCGTGGCGCAGAGGCACAAGCGTGCGACTGTAAACGCGACAGGTTATGGGTTCGATTCACACTCCAGGAAATGTAAAATTTAGTATTTTCTTTTCTTGGGTTTGGTAACAAGGCCACTCAACACGCAATGCCTCAATTTGGCGGAAAGTGGGGAACGCAAATGTTGAAAGAGAATGGAGTGTCTTAACACTAGGTTCTCTGATTCCCTCTGCCTACCCCGCTATATGCGGGATACAACGTGAAGTTCACCGTTTAACTGGCACACGCAAGGAAAGTTTTAAATTTTGCTGTTTACAATGTTTTTTATTGCTGCTCCTCTCGTATTCACCTTAGCGTTATGTTATATATCTTTCCTTGACTTGACTATCTTACACTTATAGAAATTTTCAAATCAGTCCAGTAGTTCCTGAGATTAGTGCATTTAAACAAACAAACTCATCAGCTTTATAGATATATATATAACTTCACGCTGTATCCCGCATATAGCGGGGTAGGCAGAGGGAACCAGAGAATCTAGTGTTAAGACACGCCATTCTCTTTCAACATTTCCGTTCCCCACTTTCCACCAAATTGAGGCATTGCGTGTTGAGTGGCGGAACTCAACGCCGCGCTTTGCCTTGTTACCAAGCCCAAGAAAAGAAAATACTATATTTTACATCTCCTGGAGTGGGAATCGAACCCACAACCTGTCGCGTTTACAGTCGCACGCTTGTGCCTCTGCGCCACAACAGGCGATCAGCTTTATATTATTAGTATATATATGGAGAAGGAGTCACTACTAGAAGATACTAGTGATAATAAGTATGTATTTAATCTTTCAGAGTACCGTAGAAAGATAGTCGACAAGGAGGCTCAATTCGTGGCGATTGCAAAACAATTCTCAGACTGCTCATCAGCAAAACGTGATGGGGATCTGGGCAGCTTCAAGCGAGGCCAGATGCAGCGTCCATTCGAGAATGCTGCCTTCGCTCTGAAAGTTGGCCAGCTAAGCCAAGTCGTCGAAACCGACTCTGGCTACCACATCATACTGCGAACAGCTTAAATTGCCGTTCAATGTACGCAAACCCATAAGTATAAGTACTTGATAACATGTTCTAAAAAATTATTTTTTGTTTATTGAAAATTTTTTGTTTTGTACACGAAAAACATATTTAAAAAACGTACAAAAATTTGAACGCAGCGGGAATCGAACCCGCGCCTCTTTGAAACCGTGTAAGCGCTCCGAGTGCCAAGCCATGCGTCCTATATCTAGCTGCATCGATATTCTTATACGCGTGTTACAACTTATTTCTGTTGTAAGCATCTCTGTAGATAGATTTTTCCAAATTTGTGCTACACAAAGACAGTTTCAAAGAGCAATCGTTTAGCAACAGAGAATGTCATTTATAAAATATTTTTGGAGTTTTCAAAAGTGTAAGTCACAGGCTTAAGAAACGAGTTTTTTGAATATGTGTTTCGTTTAGGAAACGAAACACATGTTTGGAAAACACCTCACCTAAGTCTGTGATTAACATTTTATAACTTCAAAAATATTTTATAATTGGCATTCTCTATTGCTAAAGGATTGCTCTTTGAAATCGTCTATGTGTAGCAGAAAATTGTAAAAATCTCTCGACAGAGATGCTGACAACAAAAGTAAGTGGTAACAAGCGTATAAGAATTTCGACGCAGCTAGATATAGGACGCATGGCAACGCAGTCAGAACGCTTGGACAGTAAACAGGAGTCGTGGGTTCGAGTCCCGCTGTGTTCAAATTTTTATATAGTTTTCTAAATTTGTTTTTAATTTTTTTTATATTATATCTTAAAAGAAATTCGGAACATATCTAAAATTAACTTTAATTGATATTTAAAAAAAAAATGGAAAAGTATTATTAAATTTCCCAATTCATTATGTTAATATGGACATGTTATTCAAGTCCCCGTCCTATGCTTATGTCCTCCCTTAATTTTTCTTGCATTTAATATTGTACATTAGAGAATAAAGTCTGTTTCTTATAAGGCACCATAAATACTGCCATATTATTTTTTTATAATATTTTTAACACACTTATTTGATCGAGCAGAATATTAAATAACATTTAAATAGGTCACTATATATCTAAAGGTACTATATATTGGTTTTTCTGTATTATTTGACTTTCACCGGCTTTTTCATCCATCCACTGGCATTGTACCAACAAGCTGATCTGATGATGTCTGGAAGACAAGATCCTGGAATGTCTTCGTACCATTCAAATGAAAGTGTGTTAGTTTTTTTTATACTATTTTTTTTCTACTTTTCTGAAATTGCATATTTAGTTATTATTTTTAGAATTAATTGTTTTTTTCTTTTTTCAAAGTTCACTTATTAGTTGTTATATAATTAAAAGTTTATATTATTTAAACATACTCTAGTATTACTTTAAGAATTTAGTTCTAAGAACTAATATTTGTATTTAGATAAGTTTCGAAGTGAAAACTTATTTTCTTTAAAAACACAGACTGTATATTGTTTGGTTATTTTTTTTGTAAAAGGGACATACACAGGCAAAGGAAATGATTTATAATGCCAAGTGTAATGATCCTATTATGTTTTGTATTTTATTTCAAATAATTTTGCATACACATTATTAAATATAAGCACAAAAAATAACTCTAATTGTACAATACAAGAACAAAAACCA
The DNA here is from genome assembly GCA_033558755.1 of Philaethria dido. Taxonomy (NCBI): domain Eukaryota; kingdom Metazoa; phylum Arthropoda; class Insecta; order Lepidoptera; family Nymphalidae; genus Philaethria; species Philaethria dido. The sequence continues at coordinate 1,445 of JAKGSA010000836.1, read as the reverse complement.
TAAATAAATAGACCCAATATATTAACTAACATAATTTTATAATAATGTAAAAAAACAAATTGTTTGAAATAACATTATAAATGACCAGATTATTAAAATAATTATTAAATCAAATAACATATTTTTTTCATACTTTGAAAAAGTTATTAGGTTTTTTTTCTTTATAAAAAAAGTGAAATTAATATTTTTTGATATTATATTCTTTACATACACTTTTAAACTATGTCGCTTGGTAGTGATAGGTATTTGGTGATTATATGTGTAGATTTAGTCGCATTTGAAATGTTTGTAAGCGGCTAAGCCGTCCCTTCGTTCCTAAGATATCTGTCGCAGTATGTCCCACTGTTGAATATGTATTGCCCAAATTATATTCTATAGATATATACATTCACAATTTGTTTTATTTACCTCTTCAATTACTTAAATATAAACAATTTTTTTAATAAAATAAAGAATTATAAAATAATACGCCTGTCGTGCCGCAGAGGCACAAGCGTGCGACTGTAAACGCGACAGGTTGTGGGTTCGATTCCCACTCCAGGAAATGTAAAATTTAGTATTTTCATTTTTTGGGTTTCGTAACAAGGCAAAGCGCGGCGTTGAGTTCCGCCACTCGACACGCAATGCCTCAATTCGGCGGAAAGTGGGGAACGGAATTGCTGAAAGAGAATAGAGTGTCTTAACACTAGGTTCTCTGGTTCCCTCTGCCTACCCTGCTATATGCGGGCGGGATAGAGCGTGAAGTTAAAAAAAAAAAAATTAATGCTATGATGAGAAATATTAAAAAAACATTTTATGCAGTACATTTTTTAATTAATTAATTTATTTTTACAACAGAATACGAGTATACACACGATAAACATCAACTCCGTTTAAATAACAAAAATAAAATATGTTAAATATTTATTAGCTTTGGTTTTCAGTCCTTTTATTAAAAAGATAGTTAAGTTTATTGCAGATAATGACATCAAGTTATAATTAGTATAAACTCATCACTTATTCTTTCTCATTCCTCATTTTTATTTAATATTTTTTGTGTTCATGTACATTACAAATGTAGTTTTTTCTTTGTTTTAGTTTTTTTATTTGATCCAGATTAGTATCATCTGTATATATTTCATCAGGTCATAATATTCTTCAAAAACTGCCCGATCTCATTCGTGTTTTGTCTACTATACGTGACACTGGCAGATTATTTTGCGCTTGTCATCGCAAGACCATTAATCAAGAATAAATAAATAAATAAAATATAAAAAACAACTTCTGACTTCTCTATAAACGTGTACAAAGACAATGTGTTTAGGGAACTAGTGAAGATATAGAACAGTGAAAAATTATTTAAGTAGAGACGGAACGGAATTGTTGTAAGAGAACGGAGTGTTTTAACACTAATTTCTCAGGTTTCCTCTGCCTACCCTGCTATATGCGGGATACAGCGTGAAGTT